>JAUCMX010000006.1:15119711-15269711 GCA_033459395.1 Hemibagrus guttatus
TATTTATTTATTTATTCTTACAAAAACTTTTATATAAAATAAAAAGGTTAGAGTTAGATTTAGCACAGTGTTAACTATTTATATATATATATATATATATATATATATATATATATATATATATATATATATATATATATATATATATTTATATATATATATATATATATATATATATATATAGAGAGAGAGAGAGAGAGAGAGAGAGAGAGAGAGAGAGAGAGAGCGAGCAAGCGAGAGAGAGATAGAGGGAGATGCAGGTTGATGGCTATAAGGCAAGATTGTGTTCTCGGCAGGAGTTCGAATAGAGAAACGATCACTCCTCTTCTTATAACACTTCTCTCCAAGACACAACAAATCACTCCTCTCACTCTGACTAGAAATTGAATAAAAATTGTCATCTTTACTCGTATTTACAAGGGAAAAAAGTCTGTGTTGATTCTGCCTAGTGTAGTGTTCACTGCTGAAATTGCACTCTAAGGTATTGGAAATGAAATGACTTTTTCATTCCTGCTGCAGTACTTCAGTATGTGATAGGCTGGAAAATATGAATGATAAAATGTGAGAGCTGATAGAATATTAGAAATTGTAGTGATTTGCATGTTTTGATTGTGGGTCATTTTGAGAGATATCTATATTTACTCCGCAGGAAGTCTGGGCATCCATGCATAGAGAATGTGTCCTTTTCACGCTTTCCAACACACACCATGCACACCATCCAATGAACCAGACCAGCAAACCTTGTGTATTGTGGAATTAAATGTGGTTAGTGTCTTCACATGGTGGGTTCAAGCTTAATATTTTTCTTATATTCTCTCTAATATTAGCAGAATAACTCTACTGTATGGTTTTAAGCCAAACAAAAAGTAAACAATGTCAAAATAATACAAAGCACAAAGACTAAAATGAGAGGCATCACTTATATTTACATACCAAACTACACTGTCAATTGTTTTTTGGCTGAAAGTAATGTTGTGGTGTTCCCTGCAGGACATTTCCTGGAGGACAGATAAAGCTTTAAGCTTCTGTTTTTCACTGGTATTGACTTATCATTAATAAAGTCATAAAAAAATAGTTAGTGAGGACTTTTATGGACTCAGGCTGATGATGTTTTCTGCGCTTTGGCATGGTTGAGCAGTAGTCAGTAACATTTTGGAAGTTATACAAAACTATGCAGGTTTAACTAATGAGATTAAACCTAAGAGGTTATACCTAAGAGCACAGAGGCAAACACAATGCCCCCTATACAAAGCCGAAGCTATAAACAGATGTGTATTTAAGAATCTAAACTCACGCTAAAGTCACAGGAGATGAATCTCTGTGACTCTGCTTTAACTGAAAAGTTCAATATCCATCTCATTCTAAGCTGTTGATTTTTTTTTTGTAGTTTGAATTCTAAAATGAAGAATCAGAGAATATTAGAGGCTGATGATTAAAGCCGCTGGTTTTAGGGGTGCTGTGTCTCTGCTACAAACGCAATGACAGAATCATCAATCAAATGGTGCCACTCGTCCCAGAGACAAACCACAACGGCATACTTGCATACCCATGACACGCCTGGAAGAATATGTAGACTTTTTCATATTGAATGTTGTGGTGGATAGAAATAAACAGTGACATTATTGTCAATTTTTAGAAGAAGCAATAAACAAGAAATAATGTGATGTATATAAAAAGAAAGAAACTGTCATTTATAATAATAATGTAAAGTTGTAAAAGAAAACAATATTTTCCCTTGTTTATGAGCAATCCAGTCTTTTTGCATGATAAACATTTATTCACCCAGATTCTGTGAGGTCGAATAACGTATAATAGCTGCTGATTAATCCTGTAAATGCTAATTGTAGATAAAATAAAAATCAATAATAGATAGACAAAATTTGCTATTAGGACAATTTATTCCTATTGGTAATATAATTCTTGAAAATAGTTTAGATGTGTATACCAGATGTGTATGGATATTTACAAGTAAATTGTTAGAATTGACCTGGTGCTATATTAGTACACACGGATAAAAAAAAAAAAAGCACATATATGTAGATAAATGATACTCACCATTGGTGTTCTCTGTACTTCAACAGCATCCTCATTATGGTCTTTTCACTGTCATGACATTGAGACATATTTGATATTCTGGCCACATCCTTCTTTGCAGTAGTTTTCTGTTTGGAAACCTCCCAGTGAGGCTCCATTTCCCCAGATCTACAGGAATCTCCAGCCAGAGTAGCTATCTCCATGTGGTCCACACCATCACACACCAGGCCCAGCTAGTGCCTCTGTCAATATGTTAATGTGACGCTTTCACAGACCACTCGAGCTTACTTCGTTCAGCAGCCCCTGCTATTTTCACCACACTTTGAGCATGCAATACCTTTCCATTTCATGAACACCGGACAATGACTTACTTTCCTGCCCAAATCACAACATGTAGATGAGGGGTGTCTTATCTTACCTGCAAATAAAAGGTGTGGCTGCAGGTTTTCAATCCGATCAATTGATGGAAGACCAAAATCAACAGGCAGAATCAGGTTTGGCTCAAACAACAACCTGCAGCCATGGCAGCCCTTTGCAGATAAGACTGGACCATCCTGATGCAGATTACTGATAGAAATCTTTTATATATTGGTGGCTTTGAAACAGTTTTTCTTTATTAGCTTAAGTGTGTGCAATGTTGATTTGTCACAGGAACCTATATTATAAGCCCACCTGCATGAAGCAATCTTTTCTCTTGTCCTTCCTTTTCTGCCTGCAGGTTGACTCATGTCATTCACAGCTGGAGTTATTGGGGCTGAATCAGTCAATAACACCAATACAATCCCATGTTCCATGTTTCTGCTCTGATTGTCTGATGATTGCAGATGAGTTTGGTCATCAGTTCAGTTCATCGACTTCAGAATGCATGTTCTCACATACAACAGTGAGATCATGGTAATTAAGTTTTTGTATTTACCTAAATATATAAGATGAGCCCAGCAGCATTTTTCCTTTCCATTTGAGCATGGGGTCTTTGTGTGGAAGATTGCTGAGCAAAGCTAAGGTGAGCAAGACACAGCTGTGAAGCACTCTAAAGGCTCTGTCTGCCAGCCTGTGTTTACCTGACACTTGGACTGACAGCAGAGTGATTGGAAATATCCACCATTCACTGGCGTGAGCCGCTGAGTGCAGCGAAAGTGCCTTTGTAGTCTTGCTGTAATGGTTCAAGTTAGAATTGAAGGTTGAGGGAAAATGCTGCACTCTGGCCACTCTCAGGGAGGAGCTGACACAGTGGAAATGATGCAGGAACAGTCATAGAGCAGGAGCGCACTGAACCTTTCTCAGCTGTTATCTCAATGCACTCTTACTAATGTTTTAGCATTTATAGGAGCAACAGCACCTCTGTGGACAACATCCTACCACACATTTCCACCCTTTCTTTCTTTCAGGTACCATACTCACGTTGAACAATAAGATATAAAAGTTAGATTATATATGTGTATGTGTATAGAATAATGCGGAGAAACAACCAAAATCACAATAAACAATGAGACAATATTGAGACATTCTGACAGGAGTGTCCAGTTCTGTCCAGAAAGGGCCGGTGTGGGTGCAGGCTTTAATTCCAATCAAGCAGGAGCCACTCTTGATTCCACCTCTTTAATCAGTTGATCTTGGATTTCAATAAACTCTCTTGCTTCTGCTTGGCTGGAATGAAGTTGGAATGGAGTTAAGAATAACTCTGCAAATATCTGGAAATATTTGTAGTATACATTTGAGTAGAAATGTTTGTATTAGATTCTGGGTGGAGAGGAAAGTCAAATGCATCTTACATTTACATTTAAAATGTTCGGCATCATTATCTAGAGCAGATAACAGAAGTGCCATGTGTTTCCATCAAAAATATAAAGATATATCAAGAAAAAACTAACACAAAAGAAAGAAGTATAATTTTTTAATCGACACTTTCTTAGTTTGACCGTCTTTCCAAATGAACCTTTTAATCAGATTAATATATTTTCAAGGCTTTTTGTTGGTTCATGTCTGTTTGACCTCAAAAATTTCTGTCAACCATTATCCTACGTAGAATGATGTCCAGTACACTTTTTTCAAATTCCAGTTATTTAAAAGTGCAAGCATTCAATTTCTTCGATTTGTAGAAGGGGTGAGAGAGAAACACTATTATATTCATATAGCATTAAAAAACACACTTGTTCATAACACACTTAGAAATCAGGTAACTACACAGTCAAACAATCCACACTGACATGGCTCAACAAGCACAGACAAGATAATGCATGAAAAAAATTACGAGCAACTACTTCATTATCTGTATTTTTAAATAACATCACAGTCGTCTGCAATTTAAACTGGAAGATTTATATTAATGTGCTTGTTTAATAGTTATGACTTCTATAATAAAAATGTTTACATGGAGAATTTTTTACAATGCAAGTTTACAATGCTTTCATGGAGAACTCTACACAAAACAGATTTGAAAAAGTGTAACTTGACAAATTTGTATATATATATATATATATATATATATTATATATATATATATATATATATATATACATATACATATATACAATTGATGAGGAAGTTTCAGATTTGTGGAAGTTTCAGATTTCAATATTTTATTCAGAATACAACATAGATGCCTCAACCCCAGCCACTGGATGCAGTGCCGGTCCCAAGCCCGGAAAAAAAAAAAAAATGGGAGGGTTGCGGCAGGAAGGGCATCCGGCGTAAAACCTGTGCCAAGTTGTTGTGCGGACCAGTTGGTCCGCTGTGGCGACCCCGAACAGGGAGCAGCCGAAAGCTATTCAGAATACAACATAGATGACATATCAAATGTTTAAACTGGGAAAATGGATCATTTTAAGGGAAAAATAAGTTGATTTTAAATTTCATGGCATCAACACATCTCAAAAAAGTTGGGACAAGGCCATGTTTACCACTGTGTGGCATCCCCTCTTCTTTTTATAACAGTCTGCAAATGTCTGGGGACTGAGGAGACAAGTTGCTCAAGTTTAGGAATAGGAATGTTGTCCCATTCTTGTCTAATACAGGCTTCTAGTTGCTCAACTGTCTTAGGTCTTCTTTGTTGCATCTTCCTCTTTATGATGCGCCAAATGTTTTCTATGGGTGAAAGATCTGGACTGCAGGCTGGCCATTTCAGTACCCGGATCCTTCTTCTACGCAGCCATGATGTTGTAATTGATGCAGTATGTGGTCTGGCATTGTCATGTTGGAAAATTCAAGGTCTTCCCTGAAAGAGATGACGTCTGGATGGGAGAATATGTTGTTCTAGAACTTGGATATACCTTTCAGCATTGATGGTGCCTTTCCAGATGTGTAAGCTGCCCATGCCACACGCACTCATGCAACCCCATACCATCAGAGATGGAGGCTTCTGAACTGAGCGCTGATAACAACTTGGGTTGTCCTTGTCCTCTTTAGTCCGAATGACATGGCGTCCCAGTTTTCCAAAAAGAACTTCAAATTTTGATTCGTCTGACCACAGAACAGTTTTCCACTTTGCCACAGTCCATTTTAAATGAGCCTTGGCCCAGAGAAAACGCCTGCGCTTCTGGCTCATGTTTAGATATGGCTTCTTTTTTGACCTATAGAGTTTTAGCCGGCAACGGCGAATGGCACGGTGGATTGTGTTCACCGACAATGTTTTCTGGAAGTATTCCTGAGCCCATGTTGTGATTTTCATTACAGTAGCATTCCTGTATGTGATGCAGTGCCGTCTAAGGGCCCGAAGATCACGAGCATCCAGTATGGTTTTCCGGCCTTGACCCTTACGCACAGAGATTGTTCCAGATTCTCTGAATCTTTGGATGATATTATGCACTGTAGATGATGATAACTTCAAACTCTTTGCAATTTTTCTCTGAGAAACTCCTTTCTGATGTTGTTCCACTATTTTTCGCCGCAGTATTCGGGGAATTGGTGATCCTCTGCCCATCTTGACTTCTGAGAGACACTGCCACTCTGAGAGGCTCTTTTTACACCAAATCATGTTGCCAATTGACCTAATAAGTTGCAAATTGGTCCTCCAGCTGTTCCTTATATGTACATTTAACTTTTCCGGCCTCTTATTGCTACCTGTCCCAACTTTTTGGGAATGTGTAGCTCTCATGAAATCCAAAATGAGCCAATATTTGGCATGACATTTCAAAATGTCTCTATAGATATGTTATCTATATTCTATTGTGAATAAAATATAAGTTTATGAGATTTGTAAATTATTGCATTCCTTCTTTATTCACAATTTGTAGTGTCCCAACTTTTTTGGAACCCGATAAACTTATATTAGTCAAAGATAACACAAGTAAACACATCGTGCAGTTTTTAAATGAAGGTTTTTATTATTAAGGGAAAACAAAATCCAAAACTACATGGCCCTATGTGAAAAAGTGTTTACCTGAGTTCAATTTCTCTAGCCACACCCAGGCCTGATTACTGCCACACCTGTTCGCAATCAAGAACTCACTTAAATAGGACCTGCCTGACAAAGTGAAGTAGACCAAAAGATCCTCAAAAGCTAGACATCATGCCGAGATCCAAAGAAATTCAAAAACAAATGAGAAAGAGAGTAATTGAGATCTATCAGTCTGGAAAAGGTTATAAAGCCATTTCTAAAGCTTTGGGACTGCCGCGAACCACAGTGAGAGCCATTATCTACAAATGGCGAAAACATGGAACAGTGGAGAACCTTCCCAGGAGTGGCCGGCTGACCAAAATTACCCCAAGAGCGCAGCGACAACTCATACAGGAGGTCACAAAAGACCCCACAACAACATCCAAAGAACTGCAGGCCTCACTTGCTTCAGTTAAGGTGAGTGTTCATGACTCCACCATAAGAAAGAGACTGGGCAAAAATGGTTTGCATGGCAGAGTTCCAAGACGAAAACCGCTGCTGAGCAAAAAGAACATAAAGGCTCGTCTCAGTTTTGCCAGAAAACATCTTGATGATCCCCAAGACTTTTGGGAAAATACTCTGTGGACTGACGAGACAAAAATTGAACTTTTTGGAAGGTCTATGTCCCATTACGTCTGGCGTAAAAGTAACACCGCATTTCAGAAAAAGAACATCATACCAACAGTAAAATATGGTGGTGGTAGTGTGATGGTCTGGGGCTGTTTTGCTGCTTCAGGGCCTGGAAGATTTGCTGTGATAAATGGAACCATGAATTCTGCTGTCTACCAAAAAATCCTGAAGGAGAATGTCCGGACATCTGTTTGTGACCTCAAGCTGAAGCGAACTTGGGTTCTTCAGCAGGACAATGATCCAAAACACACCAGCAAGTCCACCTCTGAATGGCTGAAGAAAAACAAAATGAAGACTTTGGAGTGGCCTAGTCAAAGTCCTGACCTCAATCCAATTGAGATGCTGTGGCATGACCTTAAAAAGGTGGTTCATGCTCAAAAACCCTCCAGTGTGGCTGAATGACAACAATTCTGCAAAGATGAGTGGGCCAAAATCCTTTGACACTGCTGTAACAGACTCACTGCAAGTTATGGAAAACGCTTGATTGCAGTTGTTGCTGCTAAGGGTGGCCCGACCAGTTATTAGGCTTAGGGGGCCAAATACTTTTTCACACAGGGCCATGTAGTTTTGGATTTAGTTTTCCCTTAATAATAAAAACCTTCATTTAAAAACTGCATGATGTGTTTACTTGTGTTATCTTTGACTAATATTTAAATGTTTGATTATCTGAAACATTAAAGTGTGACAAACATGCAAAAAAATGAGAAATCAGGAAGGGGGCCAACTCTTTTTCACACCACTGTATATATAAGATATTTATTTAGCATCTTCGGAAGGAGTCTCCAGTCTTAACACTTTAGAACAGTCAGAGGGAAGAAAGTTCCCGTATACACCGGGCAAGAATAACATTATGAGCAGTGACAGGTGAAGTGAATAACACTGATTATCTCCTCATCATGGCACCTGTTAGTGGGTGGGATATATTAGGCAGCAAGTGCACATTTTGTCCTCAAAGTTGATGTGTTAGAAGCAGGAAAAATGGGCAAGTGTAAGGATTTGAGTGAGTTTGACAAGGGCCCAATTGTGATGGCTAGAGTCCTGGATCAGAGCATCTCCAAAACTGCAGCTCTTGTGGGGTGTTCCCAGTCTGCAGTGGTCAGCATCTATCAAAAGTGGCCCAAGGAAGGAACAGTAGTGAACCAGCAACAGGGTAGCTTAGTGAGTAAGGCATTGGACTACTAATCGGAAGGTTGTGTGTTCGAATCCCAGGTCCACCAAGCTGCAAATACTGAGCCCCTGGGCAAGGCCCTAAACCCCCAAATGCTTAGTTGTATAAAAAAAATGAGATGGAAATGCAAGTCGCTCTGGCTAAGGGCATCTGCTAAATGCCATAAATGTAAGTGACAGCTGTAACTAGACATTCCACAAACTTTGACACAACTGTAAGTTATGTATGTTATTTTAAAAAATCTTCAATTAATACATATTGTAATCAGTGGCAAATTCCTATGGTGTAAGAGGAATTAAGCACTAAGGAGTGATTCATCACACCTATTTCTCAAGAACAGCATGACCTGCTTAGTTTTATTTCTTACACGGGTGTGCTGTAAATTCAGAAAACAGAAAAATCTGTAAGAAAAAAAACAAAACAGGACAACCTGCAACACTTTCCCGTCAACATTTGTATACACAATTTTATTACTGGTAACTTGTCATACAAAACAGCTTTCGTTTGCAGTGTTCCGAAAATAAGCAAAAATGCAAAGGTTTTGCCGAAGTGAATTTAAAGTTCAAGTGTTACCGACTTAACTGAGAAACCTAAAAGCTTTTTGCTCTTTATTGTGAATGTTCAAACCGGCCAACTCAACAGACCCGCCTTACCATCGCCAAGCAAAAAGCTGGGATAGACAAGGTTAGTGTGCTACTAATTTAATTATGTAATGTACAAGCAAATAAATAATACACATCTAAATATCAAAATCTATAAATAATTTTTTGCACATAAGTCAATTGTTTAATATATATACACTATTATAAAATACTAAAAGAGATATTACAACATAAACAAGCTAAACAGTAACTTCGTAGCTACATCGTTTACCGTTCGCAACGAGTAGGAAAAGGAAGTTGCGCATTCAAACTGATTGAGTGGTCACACGACCAATCAGAACTCAAAGTCTGAACTCAGGCAGCCAATAGCGGAAGAGAAGAACGGTGGGACATCCTGTTCGTGACGCAAATTTTCACAGTCAACATCGGAAGCTCCACCTTTTGTGTTTCCCGCACCGTCAATCAAAATAGAAAAAATAGACTCGATTCAGCGATCGCAGCCCGCCTCCGAATAATATAATCATGCTTGGCGTGTAATTAAATAGAGATTTTTTCTATTAAAGTAATCTAATCAATGACTGGTATGTAAGAATACATTTCCATTAGACGCATTCCGCAGCCCTGTCCTTAGCTAAGCTAATGCTAATGCTGGCTATGTGTGTAGGTTTGGTTTGCTAATCTCTTTGCAGTTGTGCTAACTGTTAACGTTAGCCAGTTAGCTTAGCCACTTCTGAATCTTCCGATTTGTGTGCAGATAGCAGCTCGGTTTGTTGAAGTATTCTTTGTCGTGGCCGGAGAGTTGAGCTGGCAGTACGTCCGACTGAGCTGTTTTGCTTGGTTTCCGTGCACCGTGCCTGTGTACAGCGCCTAAACAGCCGGGGAGACAAGAGGAAATGGCTGCCTTAGACGTGGACAGCAGTCAAAGCGAGTTTCTGCAGCAAGATGGTAGCAGAGGAGATCAGGTACTCTTTTCCGTTTCGTCTCTCTTCCTCTGGTAGGGCTTTTTGTTGCCGTAGCTGGACGCATGGTGCTTTTGTGAAGTTCACACGTTTTTAAATTTGTTGTTTAAAAAAAGTGGTACTTCCTGTGTGGCTCCGGACTAACGGCCACCCCCTTTTCTCCTGTTTGAACCCGCCCATTGTGGGTAGGCCAGTCCGCCGTCGCCGCTCGCTCTGTTGGCGGCCACCTGCAGCGAGCTCGGCTCGCCCTCCTCCCGGGGGGAGAACAGGGCTGCCGCTGCCGGGGTAAGTCCCTCACACACCGCCTCCCGACCCCTCATCTTGCCCGCCTGCCATCTAACCCCATCTGTAACTCAGTCCAACTGGGGAAAAGGCAAAAATCGTCATGTTCGGCCTGACCTAAGTGGACTCTGAATGTTAATTTCTATATGGTAAAATAATGAAAACGTGCTTCCTGACTATCTTGAGTCTAATTCTCTTTTTACATCTCGTTTCCATTTTTGGTTTATAATCAGCTAATCAACTGAACACAAATCGCTCTGTGACTTTTCCATTGCAATGTTTTGATTACCACAATAGCACCGTGTGAACCAAAAAAACACCATGTTTACTTGCATCAAAATGATTGCAATGCTCATATTGTTTTAATTCTAAACACTGCATATAACATTTGCACCAAAGCAAAAACTTTTACCAGACTCAGACATCATTAATTTAACAGTGATGGCCAGAGAGGTGACAGTTAGGATGCTTCTTTACGTAATAACCTAATGTTAATGCTGACAAGCTGCACATGACCGTTCATTTTCTATGTACATGTGTGAGGTAGAGCCCTGATTTCAGCAGCGTCAAGCAATACACTTTTAATTCCCTGTAAATTAGGTATAAGAGACAGGTGAAGTGACAAACAGTTGGCTTAAATGATGGACTAATTCTGTGGGCATGTGGTCCAGTGTTTCCTCAGTTCCCCACTCACTTTCAGTTCCTACATAGAGTTGGTTCACATTTAGTGTTTTCAAAAATGAAGGAACTTGTAATCACAATCTTATCCTGTCCTATACAACCTCTCACTAAACATTTATTGAGAAAAATAAAGCTTGGAAGAAGGTAGAGATGGTTGTTGCCTCTGATGAATTTATAAGATGTAAATCAAAGCATTCACATTTTTATGTACATTATTTATTATGTTATCTTCAGATATTGTATTTAGTAGCTGCCATTAAAAAAAACAGTGCACATGAACAGTCTTCAACAGTAGCAGTCACCAGACTCCCATAAGACACGAACTACAACTAGTGTGAATGTAGGGTTATGTTGATATGTTTCACATTGGTACATTCCCTAAAGAATCACCCTTAAGTGATCTCTCTAATGAACAAATTTTCCAAATTATCTTGCTAAGTTTAATAACATTGTCAAGTCTATGATTTCAGCATTGAGTTTCTTGGGTAACATATTCATCTTCTTTTTGTTAGGCTGCAGATTCAGGATCAGTGCAGTTGACAAGCTCATCAGAAAGATGGGATGGAGTCAAGGATGACTCAAACATTGTGCAGCTGCCCAGTGGGGGCATAGTCACCTCCAACGGGCAGTATGTTCTTCCTATTCAGGGCCTTCAGGGCCTCCAGAGCCAGCCCATTTTGTTAACGTCAGGGACCGACTCCTCCACCAACGCAGTGCCTAACATCCAGTACCAGGTTATCCCTCAGATCCAGACAACTGATGGGCAGCTGGGATTCTCTGCTTCAGTAGAGGGTGCTTCACTGGCTCAGGATGCCTCAGGGCAGATCCAGATTCTCCCTGATGGCTCTCAGGCCATCAGTGTAGCTGGCACTGCCTCAGCTGGCATTCTCAGTAACAGCCAGAACCTCATGGCCCAGACTGGCCAAGTGCAGCAGATCCAGGGAGTCACTCTGGGAAGCTCAGCCTTTAACAGTCAGGGGCAGGTGGTTGCTAACGTGCCTGTGGGTTTGCCTGGGAATATTACCTTTGTGCCCATTAACAGTGTAGACCTGGACTCACTTGGGCTCTCTGGGGCACAGACAATAGCCACGGGGCTGACGGCTGATGGACAGTTAATCATGACCAATCAGACGGTGGAAAACACAGAAGGCTCAGAGAAAACAGGAGAACAGCTTCCACAGCAAACACTAGTGGTCAACAACACTAATGCAGCAGAGATGTTTGTGCCTACCACATCTTCCTCATCATCATCGTCGTCTTCGTCCTCACAGTTGCCCGCCAGCACAATCGATGGCACGGGTGTGCTGACACATGGCACGCCTGAGCAGACTGAAGGATTCCTTGGTCAGAGCCATGTGCAAGCATCCACAGGGCAGCAGGTGATCCAGCTGCAGCATGTGCCACTCCAGAGCAGCGATGGGCAGCTGGGCCAGCACCAGATAGCCACCCAGGGGCAGCAGCCTCTCCAGAACGTTCAGCTTCTCAACCCAGGGACCTTCCTCATTCAGGCACAGACCGTCACACCATCAGGCCAGATACAGTGGCAGACCTTCCAGGTAGGTACTTGGTGGGGATGTGTGATGGCATACTGTGAAATGGAAATGGTAAAATAGGTGATATGTTATTTTGGTTGGCATGTCCCCTAAAGTCTGTTACAAGATATTTAAAACAGGCCAGTCTACTTTTTCAAGAACAGACTTGCCAAGTGCATATAAAGTAAACTGTGTCACTGCTTTTGTTTTTACTGTTGACTCTTGAAGGTTAAAAGCAATTCTCTCAGCAAGTTTACTTTATTAATTTTCTCAGTAATTTGAACTATTTACCTTACAAAAAACTATAAGACCTGACTGTAGTCAACTATCCTGTTAAAGTGGACACTTAGGCGACCAATGTTAAAAACAGCTGTGACTGCATTGTCATATGCCAGATTATTTGTTGCCTTTCTTTGTTTTTGTCTTTTAATATATTGGTTTAATGTTTAATATGAAATGGTGCCATATTGCACTCTTATTCGTTGTTACTGAAAATAATATTTGTTACTTACAATCATATTAGAAGTTCCTAATTTTAGCTAAGATTGAAAGCTAACTTTATCTTTTGCACTACTTTTTTCCTAGGTTCAGGGTATTCAGAACCTCCAGAACTTGCAGCTCCAGACAGCCCCAGCCCAACAGATCACATTAGCCCCAGTGCAGACCCTCTCTATAGGGCAGGGAGCTACACTAAGTACCACTCCAGTTAGCATCAGCTCTGGGCAGATTCCCAACCTGCAGACAGTCACAGTTAATTCAGTGGATCATGCAGGGCTCCAGCTCCAGGCTGATGACACAGACAGTCCTGGAGGTAATGCTGTTACTGTATCATAACCATTAGAATGTTTTAATGCAGCAAACTTTAATAGTTTAAGTTGTTTATACCAGACCTGACAGCCCTGTGAGGTTATACAAATGCAATTTATATAAAGATATTTATATAAAAGCTGATATAACATCTTTGCGTGTGTGTGCACGCATGTGTGTGTACACTATTATTTAACGATGGAATGAAATGTGGATAACTGAAATAGATGACCCAGTTTGCTAGTTCCATAGTGGCAGAAAAAGATTTTTCTTTCTCTGATTAGATATTCGGATAAAGGAGGAGCCAGACTCAGAAGAATGGTCTCTTGCTGGTGACTCAACTCTGAATACTAATGACCTGTCTCACCTGCGTGTGCGCTTAGTAGAAGACGAGATGGAGGGTCTGGGCCAGGAGGGCAAACGGCTGCGCAGGGTCGCCTGCACCTGCCCCAACTGCAAAGAGGGAGGAGGAAGGTAACACATACAAACTGTGTGAAACCTGTCATCTTTAGACAAGGCTAAAGAACTAGTGATGCAATAGTGGCCGCATTATGTAACACCTAATTGAGACATTTCATGCTTAAAAACTCTTAGTTTTATACATGTTCAAATTTTGACCATCAAGTCTAATCTCTCATTCTCGGATAATGCACTTACATTTTGCAGTCCATTATAGGACATGTACACATTTCAAGTGCTCAAAAACAATTATTACTAAATTCTCCTACCACAACTACAACCTCACTACATGCACTTTGACAGGCCTTTTAGTGTTATAAACCATTGTACCACAGTGAAATGCACCATACTTGTGGTTTTGCACATAGTAATGGGTTGTTCCTCAAAAACATGCAATTACCCCTGCACTAGATTTGCCTTTAACAGAGAAGAAGTGATTTAAAAGCTCAATCATGGATTTGTTCCTTTATTTTATCTGTTGATTTGTTGATAACCCACTGGTTACAGCAATTAAAAAAGAACCAAGCAATTTAAAGTCAATTTAATTAAAATTGTATCTTAGTTTTGTATTCATAGCACATCTTTTTAATTTTTGATTTATTTATTTCTTTATATTTCCAATGATCTCACTAAGTGAATTCACTAGTGCTGGTGTTTTTAGTTTATTTAGTCTCTAACGGCTACATTGTAGCTTTATTTTGTGTGTGTGTGTGTGTGTGTGTGTGTGTGTGTTTGAAGTGTACAATCCTAAAACAAGCCATATAATCTTCTGTTAATCCTACTAACACTTTCCAGTTATACTGAGCGAAATGTCTGTGTATAATGTGATATGTGGTCATTTCTATGTAATGTTGTGTGCATGTTTTTGCTGTAGGGGCACCAACATGGGGAAGAAGAAGCAGCATGTATGTCATATAGCAGGCTGTGGGAAGGTGTACGGGAAGACCTCTCATCTGCGAGCTCACCTGCGCTGGCACTCGGGAGAGAGACCTTTCGTCTGCAACTGGATGTTCTGTGGCAAGAGGTTCACACGCAGTGATGAGCTACAGCGACATCGGAGAACACATACAGGTACCCATGTCATATGCTGTTCTTTTCTTTGCCCTTCCTTTTTTTCTGCAGACTATAAAAATTGTGAACTTGTTTTGTTATATAGGACTAACTTGCTGTACACTTTAGCACAGATGGACAGATATGGTGGTTGCTCTGTGGTGGTTTCTGACCAACTCAGGATGTGCTGCTTATCTTCACCAGATCTGCTCAGATCAGTTATATCACTTTAGATAAGAATTCACCAAATGAATAAATGTAAATATGAAACAGTTTATTAGGTTTGTCAGTACATTTTCTATTTTTAATAATTGTTATTTAGACAATCCTAATAACAATAAATTATATGGTAAGTTTTTCCCAGAAATTACATTTAACCTTTATCTTGACTGAGGCTATGGTAAATTCAAAATATTGAATTAATTGACAAGATATAAAAAAAAAAATCAATAAATAAATAAACTTCTGCTTTATCCTACTTATAAGGGGTTATTATTTAATTCAACTCAGGTTTATTTATATAGCATATTTAAAAACATAGTTGAGTACTTCACAATTAAGAAACTGAAAACTAATAAGATGAGAGTCAACACATTAACAACATTATAAACTCCGACAGAAGTTACATATACAAAAAAATGTGTTCAATATTTATTTCTTGATTGATTGATTGATTTGAAGTATAGATTAAACCTATTCAAGTCAACGGACCAGTCATACAAACTAATATATATAAGAGCTCAATGAAAATCTCTTTGCTGCAACAATTCATGGACCTTATAGCTACAGTTCACAGGCACCCCAGGGGTCCCCAGATCCTATTTTAAAAATAGACAAATTCTCTTAACATCACATGAAGTTTTAAAGCTAGTGCATTGGAGCTCCCATCCAGATTTTTTAGCTTATATAATAATAGCAGTTTTGCATTACTTGTATAAATTATACCTTTTGCTTCTGTGACAGGTGAGAAGAAGTTTGTGTGTCCTGAGTGCTCAAAGCGCTTCATGCGAAGCGATCACCTGGCCAAGCACATAAAGACGCATCAGAAGAAGGGCAGCGGTGGTGCAGTGGTGGCAAGCGTGGAGACCTCTGCCTCCTCTGACAGCATCATCACCTCAGGAGCTACCACACTCATCCTTACCAACATCCAGCCAGGTGCCGTGCAGGGTCTTGCTACCGTTAACGCTACCGTTAACACGTCCAACTCGCAGGAGCTGCTCACTACAGCGGAGATTCCGCTGCAGCTAGTCACCGTGGCAGCCAGTGAAGCTGCAGAGTGACGTATACGCAACACAGGAGCTCAGCAACTAACAGAGAGGACTTTCTCAATTGTCAGGAAAGAAACTGCTTCACAAGGATTCAAGTAAACTTTTTATCAGACTGCCAAGGTTATGTTGCTTTGAGCATAGTGTCATTATTATCTTCTCCTATCTCTTCTTCCTGGAAATCAGTCTGACCACAAGACTCCTCTCCCTCGAGTTTATCCTGCTTTTTATACCCACACAGATTATTCTCATTTACGTAAATGTATCCATTTACGTAAATGCACATATATAAAAATATATTTTACAAATATAGAGTATCAATTTATGTTTGTCTGCAGTTTTTTTATTGGAAAAGAGAGGAAGAGAAGAAAATCGTCAAAAGTGGTTTCCATATGAAAAACACTGAAATGCCTTATTTTGTATCATACTCATGTGTACAAAAGTAGAGTTGCTGACGAGCTTTAAAGCAACTGTTACAACATGTATTTGTTTGAATGGGAGTAACCTTTTTAAAGGAAGCTAGGTCTGGTCAATGGGAGTGATGTTAATCTAATGTTGTGGCTAGTTTAGGGTATGTTGTGGCGATAGTTGGCCACATTATAAGGGAGGATGTTCAGGGTAGAACATTAGAATGAAGTGTGCCACTCTGGTGCTGGGCGTTATGAAGTTCTTCATGTCCAAATGTGTCTTTAATGTACATGTTTCTGATGCTTTACTCTGAAAACATGCATATGTATATTTTTTTTTCAATGTGGTCCTTTTATTTTATTTAGTCCAATCAAGGCTCTGCGAAGCTCTTTCTCTTTAAACCGAAGCGTTGTAAAGAAAATGATAAAACCGGAAAACAATCAGTGTAATTAAAAACCTTTTTTTTTTCTTCTTCTTCTTCTTCTTCTTCAACCTCTTACAGTTGATCAGATGTTATGCATTTGTTAAGTCTTTTTGAGCAAGACAATATTTATATGAGGCTTTGCATAGTAAACTGGTTTTGTGGTGTCTACATCTCTTAAATGAGCTTTTTTTTTTTTTGAATTTTTTTTTGAATTTTTTAAATATGTATAATAATTCCAGTATGTTGTTTTTCTAAGACTGAACTATCTAAACTGAATCATTATCAGAATCATTTGTAATGGGCAGATTTGTGCTCTAGGAATTGGTGACATTTCAGTGTCACAAGAAGAGGATGTGATTTTGTCTGGTTGTGCCTGGCTGGAGTTTTATCTCTCTGGCTTGTATGTGTGTAGAGCTGAACCACACAGTGATCCATTAGGAATAAGGAGTACTCGATTACAGGGGTGCTGTGCCACCGGTGTTTAAACTGTTCGGACCAAATTCACTAAAATCACTTTTAAACTGCTCAAGAGACAAGGACTGATTCTTCCAAACATCATGTCACAACAACAACAACAAAACGTCCAGTTTATTTTTAGGCCAGCCAGTTCTGTAAAAGAAACCCAGAATTTCAACCTGTATCGAGATGTTTAGCTTCATGATGGGTCTGATGGGTTCTGCAGTAATTTGATTGACTGTTCTGATCTGCCATAGCCATGTTAGGAGAAGGCTGTGGTACTCTTGATTTGAGATCCTGTGCAGAGAGAAAGAAAAATGTCCATTTTCACGTGCAAATACACTTTTATTATTACTGCTATATACTCACAGTTTGATAATGAACTTTTTTTATAAAGAGAGCCTAACTCTTTTATATACTCACAGGTTGCTGAAGGACATATTTCTTGCCCTCAGTATGCAGTTTGTTCTTCAAGCAATGGTGTAGGAATATTTCCCTCTTTATCTCCAGGATTGTTTTGCACTTTCATATGATGGATTATTCCAAGTAATCCAGACATGAATTATGAGTTCAGTTGCCAGTCTGTTTTAGGAGTTTCTGCTATTATGGACAGGAAATTTAAACATGCTAATGATGATCCATGCTAAGCTACCCAACCTTGCTGAAACAAATAACGTCATTAGTTAAGTGTAATTGATGAAACACTATTTTGTTTTTCTGAATTATCTTTTTTTTCTATTTCCTTCCTACTATTTGCATTTTTAATATGTTGCCCTAGTTTGTGAGGTCAAATACAATTTTGTTCACTATAAATAGCATTGTAACGTCTCTTGTATTGTTATTTGGTCTTTTTTTTTTCTGAAAAAGCTTCAAACTATTGTACAATGCCCACTTTTGAGGGCAGCTTTTTATTTCACACTAAAATGACTAAAAAGAAGTCTCTGGTTGTCAGGTCTCCTATTTTCTCTCTTATCTGATTGTATAGTTTATATAATGCCTTTAAATACTAGGGCTTATTACTGAATATGAAATGAATTTTTCATATTCTCTCTCTCTTTCTCACACACATGCACACTCACAGTAGGATGATGTGTAGAGAACCAAGACCATGCAGGTGTTTTCTTAACCCTACACTGTACTTAATAATGCTACACTGTTCCTGTGTGTGTGAGTGTGAGTGTGAAACCCCTAGGTGTAGTCCAGCAGATGTCACTACAATCATAGCTGCAGTGAAGGAGGCCAATTGACCCTTGGACCAGACTAACCCCACCCCGGTGACTTAAGCTGATGGTCTAAATCATCTTTCATAAAAGGTGAGAATAATATTGATATGATGAAGAACATGGTTAGAAAATGTCTATGGCTAGAAATTTGCAGGAGATTAATCCTCCATTAAAACTACATTCTGATTTACTTTGAGTTATATCTTTCTTTCTGGATTATATTTTAATCATGAACAAAATTAACAATGTACTCGACTCTCTTGATGAGTTATTTTAATGAATAATTAATCTAATATTACAGATGATTTCCCTGGAAATATTTGAGAATAGTTTTTTCTTGTCTCAAGGGTTCAATATCTGTGTCTTTTGTTCCTGATAAAGTTTTCATTTTGTGTCTGCTCGTATTTCAAATTATGGTGAAGCCATCACTAATATTCTGTTGCTCAGTAGGTGGTGTGTTTTGTATACTCTGCCTTGCCACTGGAAAAAAAAAAGAAAAGAAACCAACCACTCCAGTATGAACAAAGCAGCACAAATGGTCCATGTTATCTTTCTCCTGGTGTGAAGGTTTGCTTGATTGAAAGTATGTCTACTAAAATCTTTTATCTGTCACATCAAAGTGAAAAGCACATGTTCCTGTATTAAAGTCAATTTGCCATAGATGAGATCCAGAGAAAAGCAGGTCTGTGAACGTTGAGAAAAGGACACGTCCATTCCCTGCCACCTTTCATTTGCATAATTTAATGAATTCAATTCATTGTAATGCAATATGGAGTGCACAACGAACATGGAATGACAGTTTGAGTTAATGAAATGTGTTAACGGTATCATCATTTACTTGTATGTTAATTAGTCCAATTAATTTCCAGTGCACGGTAATCTGAATATTGTAATAGCGCTGTGCAGGCCTGCCGGAAGGGTGGTGGTGGTGGGGGGTTGCATTTAGGGGCAGAGATGGAAAAAAGGGTGATTCAGGGTTCATGAATCATAGCCTTACCTTTCCACTGCATGAGCACACCCATTATGGCAAAGTCCTCAAGAGTTTCTGCTAACTACACTTTCCTCTGTGGAGTCTAGAATTAAGTGTGCTGAATATACAGCAGCCCACATGGCCTTCACCTGCATTCTGACTGATAAGGCTCTCAAATCTGCTCAGATAGGTGAGCTTTGTTGTTGAGTTCCCTTTTTTGCCTTATGTGTTGTACAGTGCTTGCCTTTTCTTTTCTGATAGAGGGATGAGAAGCAGAATGCTGTAGACCTCAATAAAGTCAGAGCCCATGGTGCGAGGAGATCGATTTCGGCCCTGCGTGGAGCCCTGACCACACGGCCATACTGATAAAGTGGAATTGCACCGGTGTGGATGGAGGAGTTCAGAGAAGAGTTTCTGCTGGACTGGCTAGATAAAGGCTAGGAAGTGAAGTAAGTAGGGCGAAGTGCTGGAAAACATCCTCAACAGGTGAAGTATATAGGGTGTTGTAAATGTGTTTGTCTATTAGTTGATGTTTTCAAGTTGCATCTTGCTTATGTTGTGACAACACAACATACTGAGTGATTGTCATGTAGAAAAAAAGAAATCTGGTGGAATGTTGAAGAGGTTTATTCCAGTCCAATTATTTGGGCCTGAGGTTCTCAAATCTTTCAGAAATATTTCTATTAGGACACAACAAGCCCCTTCTTGAGTCTTGTTAAGATGTTAACACTGGTGTTGTACAGTGTTTGTATAATACAACAGAAAGCTGCTCAAGAGATCTGAGCACAGGCCAGTGGAAGAAAATGGCAGGTTTTAATTTAAAAGTGAAAAAGGCTTCAGCACCTCCAATTTTAGCTGTGATTTGGGATGGAGGGCTATAATTCCAATGGCCCACTTATATCTTTGAGACGTTATGGGGTTTGTGGTGGTAAATGGCTTCTGCATATTCCCCATTCCCTGGCCCACTCTTCCTGAATTGCAGAGTAATTGCATAGTCTCATATTTTTTTTCATTTCAATACACGTGCAATATAAATAGGATAACTAGCAAGATCCTGCGAGCCGAGCAGAGAAATCATGGTATAATAGCATAACGGCGTTCTTGGCTGCTGTTTTTATGACACAGTTTGCTGTTTCTCAGAAAGGGGGGCTTTACCACAGGTTTATAATGGGAACAGTTGAAGGAGTTTTTTTCCCTTTACTTTATTATCTTTTGTATTTGGTCCAATTTAAAATCCTCATGTGTTTCACGTTTAATCTAATGGCATCACTCATTCAGTCCCTCTGCAATTTGCTAAGGTGACCAGCATTCAATCAGACTGAAAGAGCCAACTGCTTTGCAGAGTCTAAAGAATCATTTCTGTATTTATGCATCATTTGAACAAGATCTTATTCAGAAACAGTCACAATTGCAATTCAAACTGCATTGCTTTGACAGGACTAGATTTTAACATGCTATTCATTGCTATTCACATAATCTAGTCTGTTATGTTGCAATTAACTTGTGTGTTGTTTGTGTGTGAATCACAATAAATAAATGTAATAAATTTGCACAAAATAGTTCAATTGCAGTTGTTTAATGAATCATATTAAGTTTGCACAGGAATGTGTAGTCATTTAAAATGAAATGAATATGTGTTAAGTTTTATAATCTTAAAAATAATTTTAGGTTGTTAACTATACATGCTTTTTAATGTCCTATAATTCTAATAAAATAAATGCGGTTATGTGCAGATTCATATTGATTATTTTTGTATATTCTTAATTTATTGCTTAATGTAGATTGTATTTATTGTAAGTATAATTATATTTGTAAGGAAATATTTAAATGAATTTCTTTATTGTACTGTAATTTTTTATTGTAAGTGAATTGTAAGGAAATATCCTGTTCAGATCAAATGATCATGACGCATCAGTGCGTCCATGATGCACAATTTTGTTATTCTAACTCTCTTTTTTTGACACTCGCAGAATTCTTGAGTTGTAGAAGTTATACTGTCAGTTTGACACATTGATGGTGCCGGAGCTGAAAGTTTCTCAACCGTGTTTCTCCGTCTCCTCTATCTGTCTTTAGAAAGTGAAAGCTCTTGGCGTGTTTCCTACCCACTCGCTATGCATTCGCAGCACACTCCTGCCCTTGATCAGCTGCAGAACACACACACAAACACAATGAAGCAGATCATTTTCCATGGGTAAAGACAGCTCAGCATGGATCAACTCAATAATCTGATATTCTCCTACTGCTGAATATGGCCAATTTTGCAGCAGGTCAGTGATTCCCCCCCCCTATTTTTTCAAAGTAGAGAGAATTTAGTGACCTCCTCTACACTGCCAGCAGGACCCAAGGAGGTGTGTGTGTGTTTGAAAATATTGAAACAGAGATACTGGAGGGTTAGAAAATAGATTTAGATAGAAGAGGATAGTGACATTGTGGTCAGGGCATTAGTTTCAGGGTGATGTGCTACCTGAATGTGATAAGGGGGATATTTATGCAAATAATTCCCTCCAAACCCAGAGCTTTGGATTGTTTTTGTCCAAAAGTTTTCACCCATTATTTGTCATCTGCATTTAACTGAGGTGTCTTAGTGGATGCAAGATGGTGAGATGTGGAATTTGAAACGGGGAGCAGAAAAATAGAAAACACCCTGAGCTGCAATTGTGTTTGCAAAAGTGTTTTCTCTGGCCAATAGAGAGGTGTGTGATGCTCACAGGGTCTAATTAGGTGCTTTCTTGTTTCTGGGGAAATTATAGGTTTGTATCTCTCTGCTCTTCCAAGAAGAAAAATTTAAATAATTTTATTCATTGTCATTTTTGTTTGTTTAAGAGCTTTAAAATGACATTTCACTGGCATATTTCGGCTTTTTCAGCTGTGTGGTTCTGTTTCTTGCTGAACATGCATTGACTGAAGATATATAGATAAGATATTTTTTAGAAATGTACTTTTTGTGTATGTGGAACTCCTTAGTTGTTGAAAAGTTTCTGTATTATACACTAATCTTACATCGTATACTGCTGTCTGAGGTTTATAAAGCCCTTTTCACTTTTCAAAATTATATACAGTCAGTGCATTTTCCTGTCAACTTACAGGTATATAATGCTTTTTTTCATTTACATTTGCCTACCTGAAACCTCAACATTACCTCCACCTTTCCTCACTGAAATCCTGTAAGCTGCCATTCACAGAGCCACTGATGAGAGAAGTATTGTCTCTTTTGCAGAAAGGTAGATTAAACTGCGTGTACTACTAAATCGAGGGATGACAACAGCAGGTCCCCTTGCTGACAGTTATACCACCCTCGCAACCCCCTGGAATGACAGGTGTCTGATGGTCTCCATCTCTCGTATCATGCCTTTGTCAGGTCTGACACAGGTAATACGCAGTGGGTTGCCATGCCATCCATAGCACAGGTGATGTACATATCATTTTCCTCGCTGACTGATTGAAGACTGTAATCTGGGTAGGACTGTCTCTCTGATTACAGCCATCCGTCTGCGGCAGGAAAAACACAGAGGCAGTGCCGCAGCTGGGTTCTGTTCTGTGCGTAACGCCGTCGATTTGTTCTCTCTCTCTCCACATCCCTGAGAGTGCACTGCCCTGAAGGCCATCGCAATCTCCATCCCATTTGTGCTCTGCTTATGTGTGTTGATGAGACACACCGTGCGCTCAGTGGTCAAACAGTGGCTGTCTGTAAGCATCTAACTCATACATCCACCTGACTTCCAAGGTCACTGCACTCCCTGGTGAGAAAACACAAAATCCTTCACAAAAGGAGAGGAAACTTCTTGTAATGCCTCTGGGTTTTTTTCAGTTGTGTTTCACTATTTTCTCTGACTAGCCATGATTATAGGCTAGGCCTCTTTACAGGAGTGACCCCTGCTGCAGTCTACACCCGAGCTCACAGATTGCGGCAAAGGCCAGTGAGTAAGTGGCTGGAAGAATGTGTGTTTTACATGAAGGAACACTTTTCTTTTGAAAGCTTGTCACATACACGCAATTGTCCCTCCACACACATATGCACACTCTTTGAAAGAGTGCCTTGAATCTATTTTGTCAGGGATGTTTCCCACAAAGGCACACTGCCATCCCTGTAACCTTGTCTTTCACATTAGTCTTGTCTGTAAATGAGGGAAATTTCAGTTTTGACAGTAGGTCGCTGCTCAGCAGACGATATGTAACACATTAGCGCATGTGCCGTAGCACATTAGCATGGTTTCCCGTGGGAGAGGTGATGTGTTCAGGGCGATTGCTCCTGACACGCGTTACTGCACTTACACTGCGTTAGAACTGCCATCATTACCACTTCCTGCCCGTTCTCATGGCAACTCATGGTCATGCGGTGCAGCATTAGCCGGTATCGCCATGGTGAAATAAATACCATCAGATTCTGCTGAAAGAAGCTCTCTCCTTATTATCTAATTGGGTGCCTTTAAGTCAGCACAAAGGATTAGTAATGCAGAAAGTCGAGGGCTGTTTTATTTATTTATTTATTGAAATTCCTGTTATAACCAGTGTCATTGATAATTAGGGATATTTAGACCAAGATGGATGGGAAAAGTATTGGAGTAAAACTCTGTTTTGCCTTGAATTATGTTTGTCTTTCTTTCTTTCTTTCTTTTTTTAAGCCACCAAGACCAATGATGCAGCATGTTCCTCTTTGTTTTAGTTGACAGACATCTATCAAGTTATCATACAAATATCTGGCACATATATTTGACAAAGTATCTGCTGAAACTATTTATTCTTGTAAAGTAAGCATCAAATTAGTTTTTGACTCATGTTGTCCCGTCCACCCCTTCTTCCCCACCCCACCAAACCCCTCCTTCAGATTTTCTCGTCAAATTGTCTCCTCCACCCACTCTTGTCTCTCTCCTTGTTTTCGCCGTCCAAATGAGCGGCTTGGGAAATAAAGGAGAGGAACTTTACATTGTGCTGGAAAAGGAAGGAAAATTACGGGCAGTGTCAGATAATTGAGCTTGTCTTAAGAGACGCGCTAATAACAGGCGGAGACACGGAAGACGTGTCAGTCGGCGCGCGCGCTGACAGTCTCTCTCGGTCGCTGATGAGCTGTTTAGAGCGAAATTGTTCCACACAAACAGCGTCGTCATTACGAGCTGGCAAGGCGCTCGCATGTGTGTGTACCCAATTCGGCTCGAACTGACAGAATCCAATTGACCGGGGGGACACATTCATGCACTTTTATTTTCTTTATCCTCGCCAACAATGCATATAATTACTGCGGCAAGTAAAACTGAAAATAGAATTTCGCAGCGTGCGGCGCGCGGCAAAAACAATGCGCGCGCTGTCAGCGCAAACCTCCGCGCGCCTGATGAAGCGGCCCGCTCACTATTTACTCGCAGTTGGGGGGAAATGTTTCAGACTCAGACAACCTCTCTCTCTCTCTCTCTCTCTCTCTCTCTCTCTCTCTCTCTCTCTCTCTCCTTTGCTCTTACCTTCCTATCACTAGCCAGCAGCATATGCTAGCATTTGCTCACTCGCCCCTGCGCTCACGAGACTGACAAGAGCGGTAATGAAGAAGTAACGTTGTTAAGACGCAGCGTCCAAACTGCTCCTTTTCCATTTGCTCTGCTGTGTGTGTGTGTGTGTGTGTGTGTGTGTGAGAGAGAGAAAAACACTTTCTGTCATGGCAACACTTGTTCTTCTGAAAAGTTATTATTTTCTTATCGAATCTGAAACCACAATTGGTTTCAGAGTGGCCTCTCTGTCCACTCCCTGCTGATCCTTCAGGGGTGTGACCTTTGGCCTGAACTCTTTACTGTTGGAGAAAATTCGTAGAAGTGTTGTGATTTCTAATGGTGTTTCAGTTTAATTGTAGTTATAATGCACTTTTGTCATGGACACAAAGCAGTTTTAAAGGACTCTGGATATAGATTTAGATCCCCAATAGGCAAACCAGAGATGACAGTGAAAAGGAAAAACTCCCTAAAGACGTCACGAGAAAGAAACCTTGAAAGTCACTTGAGTCAAAAAGGGAACTCAAGGACTTCTCTGTGACACAGATTAATAGGATTGTACATTGTTAATCTTCTTCAACGATATAATGTGTATTGTATATAAGGATCGGGTTCTTTATGATCACAGCAGAAGTTTGCAGAAGTCTACAAAACGTCCGAGAGAACTTAAGAATCCACTGAGGAATGGGTGATTTTTGGATGTAGATTCTTACATGAGTGCAATTTTTAAGGTATCCATGTGGGATCATACACAGCAAACTGCTGGCTTCCTTCACACATCATCTTATCAGAATCAGATTTTTTTTTCAGTGTACAATTCAGTGCATTGTTTTACATTTTCTAATCTGTATATTTCCTTGTGGCTGTGGTGGTACCATTAAAAATCTATTTTGTAAGTGTTACGTAGGTGTACATTTAATGTTTTACACAAAAACATTTAACTTTCTTTATCTTTATATCTTAAATTATTTAAAGCCACCCTATTTCCACATTTCTGATTAAAAACTACAAACTAAATGTAATCATCCCATTGCATCTAAATGGGATATTTGCCCGCTTTTGCTAGTTCCTGGGTTCTCAAGTCCATCCTGGGGACCTACTACCCTGCATACTACAGGTTTCTATCTTCCAAAGGAAGGATCATTACAGATGTCCATTAGCTCCATCAAATCACCAATAATCCACAGCCTATTACCTTAAGGTCACCATCAGAGACCACCATATTCTTTCAGAACATCTCAGGATCCCATTAGAAAGCAATCAAACCTGTCTTAGAATCCAATCTGTCACAGATCAACTGGTAAAATATTATGACCCTTTAGGTATAAACCTACATGGAAAACACAAAAAGTCCAACCATTCTGAGTCATTACAAAACCACCAGATGTAAGAGAAACCTGCGCATGCAATAGTTAGCTCCTGGAAACTGATCAATTCAGTTTTGTCATCTCATACATGTACACTCAGAATCAAAATACAATACAGAGTCAGTGAGCATTTACATTCATTCCTTTGGCAGATGCTTTTATACAAATGGATTTACAGTTTAGGCAGGATACAATGCAAGTGCTGCACAGTTTAAAAAAAAATGAGATAAGAGGATATGTTAGTCCACAGAACAAGAGCACTATCAGTGGTAAAGTGTAAACTATACAGCCTAGTTTGTCCTTATGTCCCTTCTTGTCTTTGCAAGGCCTAGAATTAATACAAGAATCAATTTCTTTCATACAGTTTCATAGTGAGCTGCTTGAGCATGTAGTTCAGTGAGTATGTAAGAAGTGTGTACATGTGAGTGAGAGGACTTGTTGTCCTCCACTGTTACCCTACAAGTTGACCGTTATCAAAAACGGAAATGTGTCTAGCCAGAGGGATGAGTGCTGCTTTCTTGCTCTCTCCCTCTCTCCCTCTCTCCCTCTCTCCCTCTCTCCGTCTCTCTCTCTCTCTCTCTCTCTCTCTCTCTCTCTCTCTCTCTCTCTCTCTCTCTCTCTCTCTCTCTCTCTCTCTCTCGCGCTTTGTAGCACTAACAAGCTCGGCTCAGGCTCCAACGAAGCGAGAAATTATAACCTCTCAGAGAGGCCTGGTGTAGATAAGGCTGTAGTGTGTGTTGTGGTTCTCCCTCTCACAGAGGGATCAGATAAGCACGAGTCCCGCAGAAGGCCGCCACTGCTTAGGCCGGCCTCTCTAAGGAAAGCAATGTCTAATCCCCATGCCTTTTTATTCATTTGCAAATCCTTCTGTCAACATAAATATTTATTAGAACCTCCTCAGACAGTGCTCAATAACTGCTATATAAATTTGATCAGATTTGGGCCTTTCTCGCTCATTTTCACCATTGTGTCTTCTGGTGTGATCCCTGGGAAAGCACATAAAGAATTTTTTGCAGTCACACAGATTGTGAGTGACTGGAGGCTACATTTGCTTTAGTATTTTGCCTTGTTCAACTAGACTTTGTACAATTCTTTCTTGTGTATTTCCATAAACTCAGACAAGAGTGTAGGGTGTAGGAGATATTTACACATGCAGTAAAAATAGAATTATTAATGTATATGGTATATCTATTTTAAAGATAATTGAATTTTAGTGCATATGTTGGTGTCAGTGTGTGTCAGATGTGAATCATGTGAATCTTAGTATGTTAATAATTACCAAAAAGCAATTAAACAGGTCATTACGTCTACCAGTGTCCCAAGAGAGTATTCAAGTACATGGTGTATTTACCCTGAATGATGGAGCTTACTTTTTATGAGCTGGAAATCCACATATAATGGCTATAATCCTTCAAAAGCTGCAGTATTCATAAACCCCGGCAAGGTAGTGTGCCTACTTTGTACACTTGCAAATCATACTGTTGCCAGCAGAGCGGCTGGTAATCCCAGTCCTGCACACCAGGCTCTCTCTCAGCCCCTTCTGCCTCTTTTTTTTTTGGCAGATGAGCCCGAATCAAGCTGTCAATTTCAGCAGTTTGTTTATGGAAATTACATGTTTGTTAACATGTGAGAGAAATGTGCTCTATGCTCGAGAGGCACAAGAGCCCAGAACAAGCTCTCTCTCACAAATCACCTCTCTGACTAGGCAGTAGGTGAGAACACTGACTAGGAGTGCTCTTTAATGCACAATTATTTTAGAATACATTGAGAAACAAATAGGAAAGTCTGTGCTGCTACTTTAATCATGAGTCAGTCTATAAAATGCAGGTAATTATTTAATGCACCAAAAAAACAATGAGCACTTCTTGTTAAAAAATCTTGCAATATTCTTATTAGTATGACATCTTTTTAAAACATTTAGGAACAATTTATACTGTTTTGCTAAATAAACAGATACCACTACTAGGAAATTATAATTACTGTGCTAATATTGTATTTTTGACTACTGGGATGAATTTCATGAAAAAACAAATTGTTAAGACTAAATCTGGTACATTTCTACATGTATGTTTTATGTTTTGTTTTATGTTTTTATCATTTTACTGAATGACACGGAGCAAATGCTCAACCAGACAGGAAAGAGAGTGAGAAAGGCATGTAAGAAATGAGCATCATAATGTATACAACTATGTGTGTAAATATCTACAAAAATATCATATGAAAAATCTATGAGGAAAGGTTTAATAGATAAAACAAATATAGAATATAATATAGATGTATATGAATATGTAAGCTGCCAAGAGTAAAAAGACAAATAATAGTATTATAATACAAGGATACTATAATCATAATAATAATATAATAATAAGAGTCTATATACATCAGGTGTATATTTTTTGGTACCATGACCAATGTGTTGCTTGATAGTGATTCACAGTGATATTTCTTTAAGAAAAGAAGTTTGATGCTATTTGAAATTGGATAGACATAGACATCAAACAGCAATAGTAATTAGATGCATAATACTTGCATTATTTTCTAGAGATCAATTTAATATTCATTCTATAGTCTAGCTTGGATCTTGAACATCACATATGGAGCAGCAAGTAAACTTGGTGCCTCACAGTGTTTGCCCTGTTTGCTGTTTGTGCAGAACTTCACATGTTCTCCTCATGCCTACATAAAGTTTTCTCCATTTTAATCCCACAAGCTAATAGATAGAATAGCTACTAGACAGGAAGTTGTGGGAGTGTGGGGGTGTGGGGGGGTATGTATGGGGAGACATTATAAGCTTTATACAGAGTATGTTCCTGATTTGCCCCCAGGGTTTGCATGATCCCACTTGTACCCTCTACAGGACAGTTGAAAGGTGCAAACTTTAGGTAATAGTAGAGACAGATTTCTATTATGGCAAATTATACTTTTATTAAATCAATGCGTGTTTTGTGTTTATTCATACAATCCTGATGGTTATTTTGAGTTTTTGACAGGCTGAGATGTTTGCATGTACTTTTTGCCAGGTTAAACCTTACACTTGGGATAATTAATGTGTTAGTATAATTATACACATAAATCCTAGGGAAAAAAAACATTACTTGTGTGTGTGTGTGGGGGGGGGGGGGGGGGGGGGGGGGACACAAATTTTGTGTTTGTGGTGTCATTTTCTGACAGTATGTTTTGAATCAGCACATATTCTCAGCTTCTGAGTCTGTCTTTGATCATTATTTCTGCTTAAGCGGCCACACATTAACATTATTCTGACACCACTGGAAAATCTGCTTTGCTTGTACAGCATATTACACATGGATGTGTGTGTGGTATATGCTTGTGAACCCTCCACATCTGCAGATCTTTTCAAACCTTAGTGTTACTGTTATTGTGCATGTGTGTGTGTGTATAGAGTTTGTGGTTAAAGTAACAATGCTGTATCTATGACAGTGTGTGTGACTTTCTGTAAAATAAGGCTGTTTCCCACTGCAGGTGAATCACCTGTCAGAGATGATCACAATACCCTGAAGATCACTGTGCACCGAAACTGTCATCACACAATTACTCAGCCTATTACAGCTGTACCAAACATCTCTCGCGCTCTCTCTCTCTCTCTCTCTCTCTCTCTCTCTCTCTCTCTCTCTCTCTCTCTCTCTCTCTCTCTCTCTCTCTCTCTCTCTCTCTCTCTCTCTCTCATATACACACACACAGACACACATTATTTCAACTGCTGCATGTTCACCACTTACATGCCTCTTGCTTTCTCCCTCTGTCTCTGCTTTATGAAAAGATAAAGATCTTTGCGATCGTGGCTGGGTCTTTGTATTCATGACAGGTTCAATTTTTCCATCTACCTGAACAGATTTCCCAAAATGTTCACCTGCCTTTATATTCAAATTTTTTTCTTCCAGCTTTACACATTGAAACTGTGTTCCCAGATACGTACATGATGTCCAAGGCAGCCATGAATTAAACATTAGGTTTCATTCTTTTTCTTTGTAAGATGGTGGAATTGTACCTCAGTTGAGTTCACGCGTCTATTCAATGTCTATTTTCATGGACAGATTATATTAATAAGTGAATTTTTTAAAGGCTTTTTTTTTTTATCACTCTTTTATATAGAAACAAAGGTTGTACTCATGGAATTCAGTCCATGTTTTTTTAGTGTTGCCTAATGAGGAATTCAGGTATCTTGCTTAATTAAACTGAATCTGAAATAGAATAAGGTGCTATTTATTTCCTTAAGTAGCGCAACTAGTTTGAACACACCACAAAACATATTTGGTGAAGTCTCTACTGGAGAGAATAACTCTGAGCTGAGCCTCTTATTGTAACTATTGAATTTAGACACACCTGCAGAGAGATCTCTATAATTTTAAGTCCCTTTTATTCATGAGTTGGCAGTTATGGATTGTTCACTCTTCACTGTTCACTTCAAACCACAGGTTTTCAATAGGGATCAAATTCTAGTGTATGAGATGGTCATTGCAAAATGTAGTGTGGGGTCACTGTCGAGTCAAAAGATACATCTCTGGCCCGATATTAACTTCCTGACAGAGTCAAATGAGATTTGGTATAAATTATCCTGGTACTTATTAGAATTCTTGATGAATTCTTTATAAAAGCTGGTAGACTAGTTTTGCACAACTTTATGAAATCCAGGTGCTTACATTTCTGACACTCTTTCATGCATCCTGTCCAAACTGTTTGCTCTTATAAGAAATGAAGTCTAATAGTTAAGCAAGAGTCAAATAAAATGTTTTATTCTGTAACTGTGATGCAATTGTGGCCTCCTTTGCTGCCTCACTGAGCAAGGACGATGCTCATGTGTCCAATTAGTAGCAAATTTTCCAGAATTAGTTTCAGACTTGTATCTGATACTGTGGTATCAAACTCTAACTTACAGTGATGCAATGTGCCTCATGTTGTCATGTGCAATCATCCTTGCACTTCCTGACAATATACACTACAATTTTAATCTGCACACCTGTAAACATCGCACCCAAGTTCTTCACCGGCTGTACACGTGTGGTTATGGTGAAATGACAGTAAAGTGATTTGAGATTTATTATTTGCAGGAATGCATATAATATGTTAAAAGCGATTGTTGGTGATTTGTTAGGTGTTCAAATACTTTTAGCCAAAGAAGTGTATTTTTAACTTGTATATCTCAGAAGCAAAAAATATTTATTAATGGCTTTGGGTTTTTTGTATGTATCTTACTGAATATTTATACACCAGGGACATGGCCAAGGCAGCATTGAGGAAGAATATACAGTATATAGTGTTTGTTTGGAGGTTTTTTTTAAGTTCTTAATAGAATGATTTTTCTTAGAGGAAAGGTAAATAGTTTGTCCAGTAATTTTGAGATAAATGACACGAAATGTCAAAATTAATTGATTTATTTGAATACATTTTAATTAATTGATTATTTTGTTTTATTTTTTTTGTGGGATGCAAAGTGGCACTGTGTATCATTGCCTTTTGACACCTCCTTGGTCCTCAGTTCAATCCTAAGCACTGTTTACTGTGTACTTAGATTTAGTATGTTCACTCCATGTTCATGTGTGTTTCCTTGTTCTCTGGTTTCCTCCCACCCCCAAAAAACATGACGGTAGGTAGGCTGGCAATGCTAAATTGCCCACAGATGTAATTGAGTGTGTGAGTGCGTGTGCTGTGTGTTTGACTGTTGTACCATGTAGTGCACATTCCCACTTCAGAGCCAGTGTTAACAGAATAATCTTCAAATCCACCACGGTCCTAAAAAAACAGATACTGAAAATGAATTAATGAATTTATGGTAATAATTCTCCACTTGGCTGTACTGTCGTTCTCATTTACTAGGCTTCTATTCAGTCACAAATAATTTGAACATGTATTTGGCCAATGCCTTGCTTTCTTATTAATGGGCCAGAAATACATGGACACTCACCTAAGCTCATGATTGTACCCCAGATGCATAAATGTTTCGCGTCAGTAAGTTAACAAAAAAAAAGAAAAGGCAGTGTGAGTCTAGCAGATTGAGTTTAACAAGCCAGATGGGTTGTAATTGTCTGCTTAATCCAATGTTTGTGAACTTTTATGCCTTTTATTATGGTTTGCTTTGCTTATGTATTATTCAGTCTGCAGATTCCAGCATCCCTCTCAGGGGAGAGCCTGTGTGTTACCCATGTGTCCACACACACACACACACACACACCACACACCTGGCAAGCATGCAGGATTATACTGTGTCACACAGACAGGCACATGCCCAGTATGCCAGGTGTGTATGTATGGCTCATGCATGATGTCTGTTATGCCAGGCCGGTTTTTAGTGCCCATGTTAGAGATTTGCATCCTGTGGCAACATATGGCAATGTATTCACTTAACTTTCAGAGCCTGTGTTACAAGAATAGTGCAAATACGCTGATGGAATTCACTTAATTAATTGTATATCTTTCAAGTTCCAAAGGAAGTCTGGGTGCACAAGTAAACTATATTTAAAAATTGCCAGAGGTGATTAGTATTCGTATAGAGGTCTATAAAATATGTAGAACACTCATTACTGACATGTTTTAAGGGGTTCAGTAACTTTTTTATCACTTGCTTTTATCTCTCACTCTCCTATATCTGAACTTGTCCTCCAAATTTATTTCACAGCACTTTTTTTTTTTAGAATCTATTTCACCATGTCCCCTGCAGTAATAACGTACCTTCTAAAATGTCCCCTGTTAAACATAATGATGTCTGCGAAGAATTGACAGGTTAATACGAGCCTAATGCTCAGGTATGTGTTTCCTGGCTTTGATATACAGGAAGATTGCTTTGCACTTTAAGGTAAAGGCAAGCACAACTGTCTGAATGATTGAAATGTAATTCAGCTTGCCATATGTCCTAGTATGATATATGATGGACTTTCAAATGATCAGTAATATAATTCAGAAGTTTATGGGAACATGAGCACATGTTTGAGGTTTAAAAGTTTTTTCAGTTTTCAGAGAGAGAGAGAGAGAGAGAGAGAGAGAGAGAGAGAGAAAAAACTATTTGTTTTTGGTTGTATTCAGTCAACTACAATGAATCCCATACAGAATAAGCTTCTATCTTGTTTCCTTTTGCAGTGCAACTAGATTTGACACCTCAAAATTAATATTTGGTAAAGTACGACAATAAACTTCTTCCTGTATCAACTTTTAGGATTTTATATTATTTTTATTTTTATTTCAGGGCAGTCAGTGAATGCAAGTAGCTCATATACACTGCATGCACAGTGCCATATCCACTAATGTGAGTGTGGTAGAACTTAATGTACTAGCTTTCCACTAAAGTATTTTTATTTTATTTTACCACATACTGGCTGTCTTGTAGTCTTGATTCAGTGGCTGGCCCCCTGCAGTAGTGTTAGCTCAGTTCTGGTAGTGTAAGTGCGAGTTTGCGAGGAGTGAAGGGGTTAATCCTCCACTCGGAGTCCAACGGCTGGCTTTGTCACTCCACTCTTTGTGCGTAATTGAGTCACTTTAAACCGCACTTTTGTTTCTTTTCTTAGGTATGTAATGAGTGAGATTGCTCCTCCACGCACCCAATCAGAAATAGCTAATCTGTCCATATTGTTTGACAAGTGTGTTCCTTACTGCTCCCAGCTATGGAGATGTAATCTGAAACAATTATCCCAATTCCCTAGGAACAGTATGGTGCAGGTAAGTAGCATGTTTTTAACCTTCTTCAGGTTAAATTCAATGGCCTTTCCATTTCCTTCATTTTTAAAGTGAATTTAAAGAGTTAGAAGTTAGTTAAAGTTTGTATAGTCAAAGTTTTAAAAAATTCTGCTCTTTTTCATGCCAGTCTTCAGCACAGTGCTGCTGGATTGCTACATGTTCACATTTGGTCTTTAGTTCCACTTTGATATTCAGATTCAGCCATGGTTGCTGCTAGACGAGCCATAGAAAGGTATACTAAATGAAAGTTTACTAGGCATAATCCTTAAAGCTTTAATTATTGAAGGCATCTAGATCATCTAATATCAGTCAGATCCTACATATGTTAACAGCTTTTGCTTACTGTCAGTAAGCAACATTTATTCGATGTTATTTCACTGAATTAATGTATTAAGGAATATAGATTTTTTGGTAATTATGGTAGTTTGTTTTTTATTTACATTGAAGAAGGAGATTGGATTGACCTACACATGAGAAGTGTACCAAAAGTTTATTTTATAATACAGTTAGCAACATACAGTAGTATCATTTACTGTTATATTGAATGTATTGTTCTATATCTAAACATGTTGGCATTCCATCTCTTTTGCTAGTGTCTGTCCATCCATTGGGGTGGGTACTGAGCAGCCTTCTCTCTTAATTCCAAGCCTTGCACTTCACTACACTGGACTGTAATTCAGGAATTCAGCTACACTTCGGCACAAAGTAGAGTGATGATGGCTTTAAGTGTTCTTTTAACACACGCACACACGCGCACACACACACACGCACACAGGACTCAAGGTTGTAGAGGACTGCCGTTCACCCAGGCCACATTTTACTCCCTGTGGAGCCTTCAAATTTTATCACTCCTGGTATTTGTTCTCTATGGCAAATTAACAGCCTTCACTTTGCCATTGGGTTTCCTTTCTGGAGACAAGACTTAAATTCTCAATAACTGCCCCAAATTTACTACTTTTCTATTTTTCACACAGCAGAATCAATACCAGGACTGAAGTAGAAGAGATAAAAATTTATGGTATCTTACAATTTAATGGTTGAAAAGATGCAATTTGAAAGATCATAAATTGTGAAGGAGTGTACGCTCCATTGGGCTTGATTCAGTGCTTGCTGTTAGACCTTGATTTGCGAGTGTCTGCAAAGTGTGATTAACGAGGCGACGAGCCCGGGCCTCCGCTCACCACGCCACCGTTAATGCTCCTCATTAGAATAAATAAAATAAATTGACTGCAGCTCTGTGAAAACTCTGTAATGGTTAAAAATCAAAGAACATCATCTGCTGGCGACGATTTAGCTCCTGGAGGCCTGTGGGCACCTCCATCATGTCGGCCATGACAGGACTGAGGGAAGACTGCAGGGGCACACAGGGACAGGAGAAATGCTGGCAGGGAGGAGAGAGGATTGTTTAGTTCACTGGTAATCATATGTCAGGGTGCTTTGTGCTCTAAAAACGTTTTGAGAAGAAGGGGGAGGCGTATGTTCGGTATTAATACATAAAATTGCATTTCAAGCTGATAATCGGTTTGTGGAAAGGGTTCTGTGTGAAGATTGCTCTGGTGCTGTTGGGTGTTTTTCATAGCTGGGGCCCTGTGCTCTCTAATAGTCTTTTTCATGAGCTTTTTAGTTCACTCTTTTGTGGTACATTTCCACAGGAAATGCACTTAAAGTCGCTGTGTAGATGTTCCTGTTTTATACTGATGATAGACTTGTCTGAGTAGTTGTTCAATTTAGGAGACTATAGATTGATGCAAAAATGTGTCTTTCACACGACTGAAATGACAGACACATAGGCTGAAGATTACTGTTTAAAGATAATCTATCCATCTAAACAGTAAATGTTCATCTGTTGTTAGGAATCAACTGTTGAAAATGAAATATAAGCGTTTTTTCTCTAATGAGATGAAATTCTTAGTCAACTTCTCTTATTATTGTTGTCCATTTTTCTCGTAGCCTCTATTTACATCATTATCCCGAAATGTGATCTATCGCCTAATTATATCCTATTGTAAGAAAATATGTCCTCATATTCAAACCTTTCACACAAAGCTGATTATATTCAATTGTGTAAAAATGTTGAATCTTTTCTATAATTTCTCCAAGTTCATGGTTTTAGTATAACCTGATGAACATGATCATCTTTATCTGCACTTTTATCACTTCGATAATCTTTTACTTGTATTTATTTATACTTCTTTCTTTACCCAGTAGAAGTTTCTATCAAGTTGTTGAAATCAGTGACCAGAGAAACAGTAATGATATTTTCATTTTTCCTCATTAGCCAATTCCCAGTGACTGAGAGATCAGGAGGTCACATTCCCCATCGGATTTCAGACTAATTGTTATTAAACTGTTAATCCTGTATGGATATACTTGGCAATAAATAAGATGAAATTGTTAGAAATTGAGTGTTTTTGCTGCACTAATCTTCTATCAAAATAATAATACTCTTACTCTTTTAAAAAAAATCAGTCTATTCTGTTTATAAGGACAGCTTTGCCAGTTTTATGTTGTTTTTCTATTATAACTAAAAGTCAGTGTTAGCGCCAGAAGGTCTCAAAAATGTTCATAGTTTAAAAAAAATTGAACGATTAACTATAAACTTGATTTGTATTTACTAAAATATAAAATCTATAAAATATAAAAACCCGACAGATTTTCCAGCCTAGTAGTAAGGTTTAAAGTCTACCAGATTTTCAGTATCCAGAGTCATAGGCCCAACCAAATCTGAGAATTTGAACAGTGATGTTGAATACATTTTTAATAACTAAAATACATTTGTATATCTTATATATTCATCTATAGGGTATTATAGGACTATGGGCTATAAACATAGTTAAAAAACAATAGCGTGTAATAGCTTTCTTGTGCTGCGTAAACGTTTCATTCCCACAAACAAAACATCATGCTCACTTTGCAGTTTGTGTTGTTTTGTTACGTTACACTGTTATTGTCCTTTGTCACTATAGAGGTCTGTTCTCCATAAGGGCTCTTTGTCTTTGTGGTAAGTTTTTGAATTTGTATAGTTTAAGAGAATGTTTCATTTTCAGTCATGACAATACACCATCACATACAAATGCTGAAGCAGTAAATATACATGTGAACATCTCAGCTAAGCAGGAGGAACACCATGAGACAGATAAACAGCTGCTGCTTGCAGTTGTTCAAGATCATTACTAAAACACCAGTTTGGGGTTTTAGTTGTTCACTAAACCTGGGTTTAATCTCAGAACACACACACTCACTTATTACCCGTCCCCCACTAACCATAACCACATACAGTCTGCATTAAGTGCTAACCACATGCCTCCCGAAAACTCCTACCGTTCCTATTCCTCACTTATCTCTTTCTCTTCATCTCATTATCAACTGAAGGCAGGCTGTAATTATTTAAACTCATGTCCTAGTAGCCTTGTGCAACTTACTACTATGAATGCTTTAAAAAAAATTAGCCATTAAATCTGTTAGAATTATGGATTAGAAATGATCAGAATTTAGTCATATGTTAATCTTAAATAACAACAAAATCAGTGGTAGATATATATATTTTTTATTAAATGCACTGGTTACATGTCACGAGTATTTGCAGTTTTGTACCAAAATCTTGCATAATTTTAATTTGCATACAATGAATGTTTACAGAAATATCTAGACCTGTTCATGAATAAATAAATATATAAATGTTTGTTGGTGTGTGTGTGTGAGAGAAAGACGGAGAGACCTGGGAGTATCAAGGTGTTTATCCTGTATTTTGCTCTCCCATAACATATTTGTTTCGCAAGCCTCGGACACAATTGATTCAGAAATATGTTCACAGGAGATTTTCATACCCTGAAGTAATTACAGACTAATTCATTTGAAATGCAGGTGTTTGTGTTTTTGATTATTTCCCCTGATATTTCCTTTCAAAATCAGAACAATGTGCTCAGTGACTCGATTCTTTGTTTACACTCTTTGCCATTAAGCAGGCAGTAAATAAGCCATGTCCATTTACTAATGAAAGTCTGTGACTGAGTAACTGAGTGGAGCAAAACATTGGGGTTAAGTCTGTAATAACTCCGTCTAAAACGTCATGTAGGCTTTGTTGAATTCAGTGTAATGACCTATACTTATTTCCACAGAGCAATTAGATTGTGTGATCAAACTTCTAAGGACCCACTTTCTTCATATAACATTACACTATCAATTATTCCTAATCTTCCCAACCTGCGTGTGTTGGTTTCCAGGGATTGGTAAATACATCTGGTTATTATTTTTTTAAACAGCATATAATAGTTAAGTCTGAAGAGAACGTAATGTAATTGTAATTTGTTTAGTCAGTAATATAATTATTCTGTTTTTAAAATACACAAGTGTTGTTCTAAACTAAAGTCATGAAGGCAAGAAATGTACAATAAGCCTTGTGTAAAAACTAGCCAGTATTTAACTTCTTTATAGATAGGATTTTATTGTATTTTCAATCGTAATTCTATTAAATACTCTCATGTTAAGTACATGTTGTAACTGATAGTTATAGATTTTGTCCACAAAGCTGTGGATAGATATGCAGTCCTCTATCTATGGCCTCCTGTGCACTGCTGAGTGCTACTCTGCTTTCTGCTGCTACACAGAGCCAAAAATCATTTTATAACCTGCCTCTTTCATCCACACAGACTGCAATGTAACAGCCCCGTGTGAAAGGGGAAGAGGAATGTTGGTGTATAGGCAGCAGAAAAGTCTGAGTTCTTATAGCACCTTGCTTCAAACTTTAACCAACACGCTCATGATCATAGTGAAGTGTCGGTGTGGGGGGTGCGGGTGGAGTGGTGGTGGGGGGTGAGCTCTTGGGGAGGGGGTGCAGGTCAGCAGCACTGTGAATAGACCTCATCAGCAAGGGCCACAGATCAAATCCTCGTATTACTCATGGCTCAGTCACCTCCGCGACCCTGCCAATATTACATGCCTAACGCAATTATTTGCAATCAGCAAATGTGTGATTCATTATAAAAGATTTCTTACCCTGATATAATTTGCTATTGTTCACAGGGGGAAAGAGCCACACAAAGGACCTTTTTAAGTGTTATTGTGGAGAGTAGGCGCCTTTGTTTAAGACACTTTCATATTGCCACAGTTAAAGTCTGATTAAAGTTTGAAATGGTGAGATGAAAATGAGCCAGTGTAATGTAGCTGGTCTTGCTGAGAAGGAAATAGCTGGTGTTCTAGTACCCAGTCTCTATGGGTCTGATTTGTAAATATACTTTCTGGACAAAAAATCATAGTTTTTTTGTCAGTTCTTTTGACAGGTTCTTTTTTAACTTGATTGTAGTGGATACTACTACTGCGACCTAATCATTCTATCTTTACCCTTTAACTGTTGGTAACAAAAGCATTCACTTATACAAAAGAACTGTACTAGCTGTAATATATGATGTTTGTGCAGAATTCAAGGTCAAAGTCTGAGTTAAAACTATTGTACAAACTGTTGCTTCCCAGTTTGTGGCCCTCAGTGCATTCATGTTCCTGGGATAATGCGCAAGATACATCATTGCAAACTTAAGTTAAAGTTTGAAAGCTGCTATCTGTGGTGGTGTTGTGTTTCTCATTAATGAGGAATAAATATCTGTCTCATTAGCATTTCCCAAGCGTTACCATACGTCATTTTTCTCGCTCTGCATATTTCTGCCTACCAGATAGTGATGTAATTAACCTAAACACGGTAGGAACTAATTGCTTAAGTAGATGCAATTAAGCTGAAACGTTTGCATTGCTCTGATTCTATTTTTGTCAAAACTCTTGCTGTTTTATACATTCATTTTGGGATTTTTAAAGGCATATGACTTTCATGAAATAAGATATGTAGTGTCTCCTGTATTATACGGTTTAGTGAAACTTTTCAGAGCTTAAAGGTCGAAGAATTACGATCACTAAACTCCTTCTCAGAGTTCATATAATCCATCAGTGACATCCTGTTGCTCAGGATGTTGTTGAATATGTCTGTGTGTTTTTATCTCATTCAGTCATGAAAATCAAAGGCCTCTGATAGATGAATCAGTTCATTAACTTCCTAAAAGGCTTTCTAACACACACATACCCACACAGTGGTGGAGACATAAACTTGAGGGGACACTAAACCATTAAGTGCCAACATCAATGATCAGTTACACTTAAGCTAAAGACCACATGACAGGAGAAATGACTCTAATTAACCAGCTGCTCTGAGAGAGAGAGAGAGAGAAGGGGAGAGAGAGAGAGAGAGAGAGAGAGAGAGAGAGAGAGAAGGGGAGAGAGAGAGAGAGAAGGAGAGAGAGAGAGAGAGAGAGAGAGAGAGAGAGAGAGAGAGAGAGAGAGAGAGATTTCACAGTACAGTTCATTCTAGTTGCAAAATTTTTAAATGTCACTTTATGCTACACAACAATGGTAAATTTTATATCTATATATTTGATGCTTTCTTATTTTTTCCATCAATATTTGTCACTGCTTTGCATGTGATAAGTCATTATAGGCTAAGTAGACTAAGAAAACAAGACATAATACTGCATCTGTACATAGGCAGTTGCCAGCTGGTGCACTTTTGTAGGTCTATTACTGTGTCTATCTCTTCTGATGCAATGCACAGTTTTGTCAATCACTCCAATAACATTTCCATCAATGCTGCAGTCTCTAACCAATATAACATGTCTAATAAAGTGGCCAAGAAATATACACCACCCAAACAATATCTGTTCCATGGTGGTCCCTTTTATTGATGATTGGGGTAGAGGGGACATGACAAATTGTGCATAGCAACAGATGGGCCACAGAGAGTAATTGTATTACAAAATGCACCTGTATGGTGTGTGTGTGTGTGTGTGTGTGTGTGTGTGTGTGTGTGTGTGTGTGTGTGTGTGTGTGTGTGTGTGTGTGTGTGTGTGTGTGTGTGTGTGTGTGTGTGAGAACTTCAATGTAAGATAGAATGCACATGCTGAAGAGCGCACATGCTTGCCTTTCAGAGAGAGGTGTGTGTGTGTGTGTGTGTGTGTGTGTGTACACGTGTGTCAAGGCCCAGTGATGCCCGCAGTGCCACGAGGACATTAGTGGGTGGGAATTGCCTGTCAGTAGAGCACTGGGAAAGATAACAATAAATGGCTAATAATGACACTTAATGAGCTTGATTAAGTTGATTTGTTATGGAAAAAAATGAGAGAGCAAAGGGGCGATGTAGGCAATGTAATAAGAGATTCATTTTAATAGATACAAATTCAGTGGGGTTTTGGAACACAATGGGACTGCATGGAAAATTAGCACCAAGTACAAAGGGACACCAAATTAATTCTTTCACAGACATATTTTTCATAATTGCACCAACGAGGCTCATTACGCCGTATACCTGCCGCTGCCGACAGACAGAATTTTGAAAGGAGGGTTAGCAGGCGAACTCGAGGGTGCAGTTCAAGCTTTTGTCATGAATTTTCTAAGACAAACCACCACCTTCAGTTGGAGACAATGTTACATGTAATGACATTTTTAATTCTTTGAAGAACACATGTTCAGGCAGTGTCATTTCCACATTTCCAGTTACACTTTATATGATCACAATGAATAGCTGCAGTTCTGTAAAATGTCTGATGACTGAATATGGATGTATGGAAACCTTCATCCACAATGTACATCACCATGAACGCTGCTTTCAAAGCTTCATACCTTACATTTAAGTCATTTCAACAACTTCAAGCGATTCCACATTAAGTTTCCTCTTTTGTAGAGTAAAAATTTCATTGAAAAAGTTTATTTATTAATTTCTTTATTTCCCAGTGAAAGCGAGAGGGTCTCAGCTCTTGGGAAGTTTAATTAAGAAAAAACCTGTTGAGAGAGATTTCTAATCAGCAGGCTGAGAATGAGAGTATTCAGAGCATTCTTCTCCAGGCAATCGTGTCTCTTCACACCAGTGTATTTGTGTGTGGGTGTATGTGTGTATGTGTGTGTGTGTCGCCCATCTCCAGGGGGAAGCAGTTTAATTGAATACATTAAAGGAGAGAGGAGCCTGAGGCCTTATTTATTTCCTCTTTCTCTCTCAGACTTGTTTAAATGAGACCCGCCGCTGATGCCTGTGCCGTGCTGCTGTCCTTAGGGTGCTGTCCTGTGGGTGAGCACTTGCTTTGTTGCTCTGGCGAGCTGTGATATGCTTCTTGTTATCCAAAATCTTATTTATGAATGTTGCACCCTTGAGCAGGGAAACTGCAGTTGCTTTGGCAGTCATTCAAATGACAGTGTTTCATAATAGAGTGTCAGAATGCTGAAATAAGTTTGTACACAATATCCCTTGATCCTGTTCCTTGGCTGCTTAACCAGGCTCTGATATCTGACTGAAAAAGGTCAAATTAAAGACCACGTGATCTTTAAAATCTCACTATTTTAAACTAATTTGATTTAAAATTTTGCTTGTAAATAGCTCGAATCAGTTCTGAAAGTATCTACAACCAAAAGCCTGTAAGCCTTAAGCTTTAACTGCTTAACGTCCTGGTCTATTTATTCATTCATCATAAAACATATAATTTAGTAACAACTATAAACTATTACATTATTAGGCATCAATTTACAGTTGCTAAGGAATTTGTTTTTAAATAATGCTGGTGTGTGTGTACAATTTAACATTAAATTTACAGCATTTATCAGAAGCTCTTATCTAAAGTGACTTGCTTAATAGTCTCCATCAGAAACATATCCTTATGCTAGTTTAATAAGAATACCATCAAGCTAAAATCCCATTAGAGGTGGAATTGTACCAAATAAACCACACACACACACGTCAAGGGATCTTTGTACAAGGTGTAGGCCTCCTGGTAGGACGGCTGATTTCTGTTTTATCCTAAGGTCATTACTCATAAGCAACCTCTCTGGGTGCTTCTCATTCATCACAGCTGAACATGAAACTTATTCACCAAACTACTGTGCATATTAATAAGCCCCTAAACTATTCATCTTACTGCCATGAATTAATTCACGTCACACTGAGTTATGATGCTTTCTTCTCAGTCTAGGGGTTTTTTTGTGTTGTTTCTTGCTTTCTACCCTTGAAAAGCTCATACATTGGATTCTTTTACACAGTTACCAGAGTTCTAAAAGGATAAAATGATTTTTAGTGTTTGGTTACAAAGGACTTGGCAACATTGTTTTAATACATTTCACACTTTTATTCATTAAGTGCTTTTAAAGGTAATTAGCGAGTTTGACAATTAGTATGCAGCATATGAAGAGCTTTGTAATAATGCAGCGGTCTTCAGTCTCAGTCCTCTGATCGTTTCACATTTTGCCTGTTTTAACACAACTGAATCAGCTCATCAGCTAATTATCAAGCCATTCATATCTTGAATCAGATGTATCAGTGAAGATGGGGGAAACAGAAGTAAGGGACTTGAGAGCCACTGTAATAATGCACTCATCTCATTAATGTATTTATTATTCTAATATGATCTGAGAGCTGTGCAAGATGTTCTGCTGCGATAATACAGCTATATTGTGTACTGTAATTGCACTGAACAGACGCATTTGTGATCAGAGATTTAGCGTGGTTAATATGTGGACATGCTTAACACTTTCCTGGAGATTTTATGGAGGATTTCAATTTGGTTTCATGTTTACCAAAAATATTCATGTGTAATTCAGCAGCCCGTCTCTTAGCGTGTTACAAAGTCCCTTTTCAAACCACTAATGGCCAGTTCAGTCTGTCTGTCATCTTAAATAAACTAAAGGCGCATTCAGCCTACACAAAAACAAACCTGTCTTTCCCTGTTTAAAAAGGAGCCTTTGAAAAATCAATCGCAGTGTCACTTCTCAGTTCCTTCTGCGAGTGTGTCTAAAACACTGTCATTTGAAGGTTTTAATCCTTTTTTTAGTGTGGTAACAGCGGGCAGTTTTAAAATGAATGCAGTGATTAAGAGCGTATGTGCTGAGCATTTGGACAGCCAGGCTGTGGGATAATGAATAAAGATTCATGCTTTAGACCCAAATTTTAATTTTTCTGCCGAATGTGCCTGATCTAGGCAACGTTTAATCACCCCCACTGACAGGACTGAGCGCTTTCATTTAACCTTGACTGAAGATCATGAATTCTAACGCTTTTAATTGGGTACATCATTTAACAGCGTGAGCAGGGGAAATTCCTCCAATTCAAAGCTGTGAGATTGACAGACAGGGGCAGTGAGGCCTGGCACAATTAAAGAAATCTGTAGGCACTGCCCCTGTCACCACACACATGCACACACACACACATTATGTGACTGTTTGATCACGATAACTTTATAGATTTCACCTTGTTTTGAGTAGCGTGACTACATTAATAGACTGAGGTCAGGGGAAATGGTGAGGAGGGGTTTTACACCCACCTCTACACACACACACACACACACGTATGTATGTATGTATATATATATATATATATATATATATATATATATATATATATATATATATATATATATATATATATATATACACACACACACACATACACACACACCACCTTTGGCCTCCAGGCAGTTACCACATCCACAAGAATGTGACAGCAGAAAGAACAACAATGGAACTCTTACACCATTATGTTTATTACCACTCTGTCACTTCTAATTGAAATGTTAGCGAATGGTGCGAATGACAACGGCGTCTTTCGGAGACACTGGAGTCATCTCCGTCTCTGACCTCTTTGGAGACAATTGCCTCTTTTATGAGCAAAGCTGTATCAAGTGGCACACAGTGAAACGCATTTTAGACACCTAATTGTTTTCTTGCCTTCGACTCCACAGAGAGAGAAAATTAATCTGTGCGTCAGGCGTCTCCTCTGTGACAGAGCCTAACCAACCACAGCATGTTTGGTTAAGGAACTAAGCTCCAGGGTTCAATTTCCTATTTGCCAATTACATTTTTTTCCCGGGACAAAATTTAATGTATTATTTAAATTATCTTAGCTTTGGGATATTTTAGGGTTTTTAAACAATACATTACTTTTGGGATTTGGGGGAATGCAAGGTGGAATTGAATCAGTTCACTGTGCTCATGATTCCATGTAGATTAACTGGTGTGCTAAATGGTGATGCAGTTGAACTTTGCAGATATTCATGATAACAAGGGCTTTATAAGCCTGCATAATATGCTAGATATTTGTATGAATCACAAACCTTCATAGCAAGTTTCAAGTCCCAGCTTATAGTTATTATATCAAATTTATCAACGCTATAAATTTTAAAGCATACTATTAAATTACTATTGTGACATATGGAATTATGTGTTATATATACTAGGTGTGTATGTAGTTGACAAGACTTGACCTGTCATTTGAGGTATTATTATATAATTTGACCAGTTTTAAATTTATTTTATTTATCTTTGTATATATCCTATAGAGATACAAAATTAAGTCATAAAATTATTCAAGCTATCATTGTTCTACAAAACTGTATACACATTATATGCAGAAAGTTATCACTTCAAATAGAAGTGCCAAATGCCAGAAATGTAAATTTAAAACATGCTCCTGTATTTTGGCTTTCTCTCATGTTAGATGTTATGCTTAGTTAGGTTACATACTGAACAGGTACTGCGGAGAAAAAGGCACATATCATAGAGGTTAAATTAGCATTATGGTCTGGATAATCCAGGAAAGAACTTGTCAGAATTAATTGAGCATAAGCCAAGATGTTTTGCTTGAACAGTTGTATCAGCCTTACACATGTTGTACATGAAGGTGACTAGATCAAAAGCCCATGTTAAACGCTCACACAAACTAGCACAGACGTCTGAGTTTGAACCTGGAGGTGCGGGTAATGAAGGCATTTGTTGGAAGAGGGCATGAAATCATGCAGACGTACTTTCATGACTGATTGACATTGCAAGGTTAGAGAATAGCATTAAATAAATGGTCCATGGAAGAGGAGGAGGCACTGTAAATGCTGACATCTATTTCAGGAGCCTCTACCAGGTAAGAGATATCTTCTTATCCTTCAAGCTAAGATCAACTAAAATCGATCTGGGTTGTTATACATAATGCCCAGTGTACTCTCTTGCAAGGAGAAGCATGAATGAAGTAAATATGCAAATAAAAACTGAATAAGACTTTAACTGAGTTTTGCTTAATGAATGAATGAATGAATTCTTCTAATTTCAATAATACAGGCCATGGATATGCAGTTTGGTCCTTTAGTGGCCACCGTGCCAAGAGTTTCTACAGGTGTTTGTTACAACCCGCTGTTTCTGATTTCACTAATTAGGTTGTCTTTCCTATTAGAAGGACGAGAGCTTATTAGGGAAATCTACTTGTGCTGTGCAGCGCTGGAACAGAAACCGGTACAACAATGATTTTTTTCAGCAGGCTATTAGAATATCAATATCAACATAACACATGTCCTATGGCTTGTGCTTCATGATAAACGCTCCTGATGTTTGGATGTACTAAAACTTTTCTACAGTTCTATTTTTAGACTGATTCAAGTTATTCCTTGGAGAATAACAAACTGCTGTATAATAAATTTGCCTTTCATGATTCACAAATAAACAGCAAATAAATCCAGTAAGACTGTAGAAAATATAACCACAATGATCGGTAATAAATGAGTAGAAAAGAAAGTCAGCCTGCTGTACTATAATGTATACTATAAGTCTAACATAACAAACAAGCAAAAACTGCTGTCACTAATAACAGTGTATGTCCCATACTCAAAAATTAATTTATGGACATATTTTTGTTTGGCCACTGGTTTAAACGTTCTAACTGAATCTAATTTGTTTGCCTGTTTGCATATCAATATGTCTGTAAAACACGAATAAAATTTTGTTATATGAATCAAACCACAATTCTCTTAGTGGGTCCAGTGAGGTTATGAGCGAGCAAATTAATGAGGTAAAAACTAATGAAGCTTATGAGAGCCAGCACATCACAGCTGAGAGACTCTCACACACTCTCCTCATAATGTATGGTCTCAATAAAATCAGTTCATTCCCTCAGTACACTCTTATGGCCAGATTAAATGTACACATTATAGCCTGCTACCTGGATGGGCTACAATTAGAGTACCTCCTGACCCCGTCACACTCTGTTCAGAATGTGCAGGGTATATCGTATGCTCTTTTTTTTTCCTGTGGTCCAAAGTGCAATGACCTCTAAGCACAGAGCTGAGACAGACAGCACAGTGCATGTAGCTTATGGGGGGGGGAAAGGGAAAGTATTTCTGGTGATGTCTTAATTTAGTGAAAATAATACATGGTAATTTGAATAGAGATAAAGATAAGAAGAAAAACAAACTTTAATAAACACAATATACATTTAAAAAATAATTCACAAAGCATCTTTAAAAGTTAAAGTTTTAACACAAAAGACAATGAGAAAAAAAAAACAATAGAAAAATAATAATGAAGTAAAGCAAGCAGATAAAAACAGAGGAAATCGTATTTAAAAGAGGAAAAAAGAGGAAAAAATAAAAATAACAGAAAGATCAAGAACCTGAACTATGACCACTGTTATAAAGAAGTATAAAGTAAGAAGAAGAAGCTTTTAAAACAAAACAATATAATTTTTTTTAATATAAGGTTATTCGTAAGCGCAGGACCGGAGGTCACAAAATGACCGTGTGTGTGTACTAAACCAACCGTTGATCCAAACAGCTGAAGTGATGAGAAGTTGCTACTGTGAGGTCAAATATAACTTATATTGATATCCAGCAACTGTACCCAAGTCAACACTGAATCCATTGCAGACTTTCTTTATATGGCTGGTTAGCCAGAATCACCATATCAGTGCTCTACTAGAGCCCTAAGTCTCAAAGCACCTGAAATGTCCAATAAAATTGTTGGGGGGAAATTAAGCTGTATACAAATATAAGACATGGCAGTTAAAGTGTTTCTCACACATAGCATGGAGCATTTTGTCCTATATATAATCCCTACAGAGAAGCAGGGTGACAGCAGAATCATGCTGAGGTTTGCATCTCATCAGTCAAGTCTTGTTAAGACTGAAGGATAAATGGACTGAGCAACATGCCAGCATGTATTACAGGAAAAGCTGTTTCAGTCTACTAAACAATGTTACAAAGCCTGAAGCAAACCTAATGTATCCTGGACTAGCTTCAGAGAAATGACAGAGAATGCTTACAGGAATCCTAAGAAGAATATGTTGCAAGTAGTACACTGTCTTTAAGAGTTGACCAAGGAGTGTATGACAGATGATGTGTCAAAACAGTTTTCAAAATTTTCTTGTCATTGTCATTAACGCACAACAATTTCACAGAAGGAGTTCCTTTTAAAGATTATAGGATTATAGGTTGACTATATGTAATGCTTATGGTGCTGAAGTAGAATGGGGGCTCTGTGTCTCATTTTGTACTTGTGAACTACTACACACAGGTTAATATAACATGATAAACCACAATTCCCAAGGACACAATCAGAGATGTCATGATTACAGGGTTTTAGTTACACTATCCTCTTTTACATACACACCCAAGAAGAAAAACAAGCTGGACTCCAGCACTGCGTAACTACCCTGCTTGCAGTAAAATATGAAGTCTTCTTAACCTAATCAAAGGTTGAAATGTGAGGTAAAGCTGCTAATGGATTTTGCATTATGTGTGAATTACTGTTATTTTAATACCGTGTGTCCTTGGTGCGCCCTTGGTAGCCATGACACTTCTGTCCAGTGTCCATCAATTTAGACAATAAGACCTTTAAACTGCTGCACCATGTACCCTCACTCTTTTTCAGGTGCATTTACCCTCACTATAACCTGGGATGCCTGTATAAGAGCTCCCTCCTCAGGAACAAAACAGGACTGCACGCAATTTCCCAAGCCGGAAATTGTGAAGATGAGAAAAGGATCAGACTGTGTAAACCCGGCCTGTTTGTGATTGGAAGAAAATAAGATCTTAATGTTTATTCACACAGTTCATAGTAAAGGTCATGGAAATCATTCTCTCGAAATCCTCTATGCTACAAAAATATCACAAGGCTGCGACTGTCTATGATTAACACCAAAATACAAAACAAATGCAAATCCAAAGTTTACTAGATGTCCACCAAGCATATTAGCTGAATAATTAGACAGATTAGTTTTAAACAAAATTACAACAGTAATTTACTGTTTTCAAAAAGTACAACACCAGTCAAAACTTTGGACACACCATCTGATATTGCTTCTATTTACTATTACTTTACTATAACAATAATGAATATATTAACATTATGAATTAACAGAATTATGCCACCAATAAGAAACATGTTAAACAAATCAAAACTTTTTCATATTTTATATTCTAAACATATTCTTTCATATTTTATGTTCTCAATGAAGAATATAATGAAGAATTATGAAAAATATTCTTACATATTTTATATTCTCAATGAAGCCTTGCACATTCTTGGTGTCTTCAAAACAAAGTTCATGAAGGAGCTAAATTCTTCGAGAAGGAGGATTTTCATCCAACACAAATAGACTGAGCGTCTTTAGATGCGTTTTCTACATTGTGAATGAAAACTACTGTTATAAAAAAAAAAAAAAAAAAAGACAAACATAAAACTTGATAAAGAAATAGGCTTATACATGGGTATTCACTTTAAAAACCAACGGCAAGCATAAGCCTACTTATTCAGACTAGTGGGTCCAGATTTTGGACTAATGTTAGGAGGTGAGTGGACACTGGTGGCTCAGTGGTAGGTTTCTCGACTACCATGCAGGGTTCAATTCCCAGCCAATTCCCAAACGCCAGCCACTGGATGCAGTGCCGGTCCCAAGCCCGGAAAAATGGGAGGGTTGCGTCAGGAAGGGGATCCGGCATAAAACCTGTGCCAAGTTGTTATGCAGACCAGTTGGTCCGCTGTGGCGACCCCGAACAGGGAGCAGCCGAAAGCAACTTTAGTGTTAGGAGGTGAGTTAGATGAAGCTCATGATTCCTAAAATATAACAGCCTCAGCGCCACAAGCAGAAGTTGGATAATACGTTATGGCGCCATAAAATCCTACCTTAATCGCCAGGAGCGGCGGGTGGGGTTCGGGAGAGCAATAGACTCGGACCTCCTCCTCCTCCTCCTCCTCTTCTTCCTCATGCAGGTAAGACCGTGTGGACTGCCGCCGCTCCGCGTGCCTCATTTAGCGCTACGCTGCTTTTCTTAATTAGCGCCGCGAGGCCTCATTAAGTCCGCTCTAATGAATAAATATTGTATTTCATAGCCTGATTGCCAGATCGTCTCAATGCTCGAGCGTCGTAAACAATTATTTCCCTAAATATTCATCGCCCTAAAGTGGATGATCGTTTGGTATTTAATGCCAGTATTTTTCAAGTGCATCTTTATTATGCAAATTAAAATAGTTTTTTGAAGCATTGGTTTCCTGCAGAATCGAGCAGTCATACTGGGAAATAAAACACATTGGATATTCTTTGAAGAGTGACGTGGGATCACTCGGAATCAAACCCACTGGGATTGAGGTTCTCAAAGCCAGCCTAGGGCTCCAGCATGAATAAACATGCCTGTTGAGAAAATGAAGCTCAGTAAAAACTACTCCGTTTAAAGCGTTCACACCACCACCACATTCTGTCACATAAATGTGAATGTTACAGGAAGAGAGAAAGAGCGAGAGGCAAATATGCTAGGGAAATGATTTACAGGTATAAAATTTCCCATTAGAGTCTGCTAATTATTTCCACACCATTAGTGGCAGCTCTCTAATGAAGGATCAGAGAAGGCGATGCAGTACATCAGTGCGCTCTAGTAAAAGCAGGACAAGTGGGAAGATGAAGCACTCTGCCTGCAAGGGACGTGGAATAAAGCTCATAAACTTCTATTAGAGTTTAAACACTCCCATAGAGAAAAGCAAAAAAAAAAAAAAAAAAAAAAAATGAACAACTCCACAAGCTCTGGTTTAAAAAATAAAAGCAGCTTTTATTGGTTGGAAAGATTGTGCTAGGTTTAACAAGTGATGTGATTCTGCTACAGTTTGAGTTGTGAAATTTAAAACACCATTAGTTTACCAATAGCTTAAAAAGGTATTGGAGGCAAATTTATAGTACGACAGATCACTACAATGATAAGCGACGTTACATTTAAAACAATGTAAATGAACACCTCAGGTAGTCCATTAACACCCGTCTACTCATAAGGCACAAACTTGCATTAAAATGTATAACGAGCATAAAGCAAATTCTAAAAACATATGAACAGAGCCAGAAGATGAACAGGCCACAGATTAAAAATCAGCAGGATCAACATTTTCACTCACTCTCTTCCAGCTCCTTCCTCAGGCTGCAGAGCAAAAAAAAAAAAAACAATTCCATAAACTGCAATCAACATTTGAGCTCTCTTCTTGACATTATATATGGGTAATGTGCATAATAAAAGGCTTACAACCAAATAAAAATCATTACCTGTTCAGGTAAGCATGGACATTGTCATAGCCATGGTATTTAGCCAGGTAGACAAGCACACCTGTAGCACAGCGCCCCTCTCTGGCCCTGCAGAAGCTGCAGTTACAAATGCCTCTGCATGGAGGGCATTGCCACTCCTGGAGAAAAGAGAAAGAAAAAACACTCAATATATGCATACATTCCTTTATACAAGTGAGAAATTCAGCTTACAGAAGTGGTAGTAGTATAAGTTACATGTTAAACAGAGGAGCCTGTACATGTTAAACAAAACCTTTTGTTTACATGCAAGAATTGTTCAGTGTAAGCATGTACATACCGGGTCCAAAAGTGCATCATGAACTTCCTCTCCATAACGGTTGCGCAAACAGGGGCCACAAAACTGACCCCTGACTCCAACACACTCAGGGTTGCGGCAATTAGTCTTTGTGTCGATTGTCTTCTGACGACACTGGTGACAGGTGCTGCCCTATGGAACAAACCGAATCTCAGAACACTGTTTTTCAATATTTAGCAAATGCAGCCACTGACAGCATGACCAGTCAGTCCCCTCAAGTCAGGAAGAGGTCAAATGAACTGTGGTGTACGGGTATATTTAAGTTAGAACCATAAACACAACTCACTGTAGCACGATTGTAGACCTTCTCTCTGACATTAGTGCAAATATTGTCCAACTCAGCCTGAGTGATCTCCTCCACAGGTCTTACCACGTGAGGGATAGCAAGAACACCATTGTAGGTGCGACGGCGACGCGGCTCCTGGATGAGCACAATTTTAAATGAAATATTGATTACACTGAGAAAAATTGGAATTTTATGAAAACAATTCTGCTAAAGTCTCACCGGTTCATAATCAGCATCATCATCGCTCCTGCGCACCAGGCTGAACTTGTCCTCAAGCTCTTCAGGAGGGGGAGAGGGAGGGCCATCCACCAGCGAGCGGGAACGTGTGTGAATCCTTGACAAACGTTCGGGATTCTGCCTGCGAGTTCCAGGGGTTCCTAAAGAACGCCGGGGCACACGGGTAGGCTAAGAGTGGGGGAGAAAAAAAACCACATCAGCTAAATACAAAAAGAATCCAAAACTCTTAAGTAGTCCGTTTTATTTTACACTTACTGTATTGCCCGCAGCAAGAGGTGTCTTCTTAGGGAAAAGTCCAGGGACTTTGTTTAACTCTGCCATTAGTTTAGCCAGCTACAAGACAGAATCAATAATTCATTAAGTTTGTATGCTTTGGCAAAGGCATCATAAGTCAGATGTTCACAAGTCTCTCATCTGAAGTCTGAGTCAAGTCTGAAGTCTTTTGTCACAAGTCCTAGTCGAGTCATTTCATGCGTTATTGAGGGAAAAAAAAGTCTATTTAAAAATCCTGTAAATATCCTTTTTTTGGGAAGTTTAGTTGTTTTACGTAGACAAAACTGTTAGTGTTGGATACAGTTGTGTTGCTTAATATTTTTAATAACGTGATTTTTTTTTCAGGATTCTTTGATAAACAGAGGGTTGGGGAGCAGCATTTGTTCGAGGTGGAAATCTTTTCTGACAATACACACTACTGTTCAGAAATTTCAGGGGTCAATTTCTTTCTTTCTAGAAAAGACTTGTTGGAAGGGGTTTCTAATTTGGAATGGGTGCTGGTCTTTTCGGCTTTCTGTTTATCAAAGAATCCGAAAACTATTTCCAACATTGTTAATAAATTAGCATATTAGAATGATGCCAAGTGAGGCAAAAGTCACTCGTTATTATATACAGCATTGCTACTGATGACAGTCATTATCAGAAAACAGCAAAAAGTTTTCAGCTGTTTTAAGTCAATATAAAATTGAAGGCAAGCTGATTGCGATATATTCAGATGGGGAAAACTAAGATTTTTGCTCTCTCTCCCAAAAATATTAAGTAAAAGGCACACACTTTCTATATACTTAAAAAAAAAAAAAAAAAAAAAAAAATCAGCATACAGCTAGATTTAAAGGCTTTATTTTTGCTCATGTTTTTAACAGGGTGACAGTGGCAGTCTAATGGAGCGAGCAGCCGTGCACAGTTTTATAGCTATATCGATGAGTTAATGTGACTGACCTTTGCGGCTGTATTCTCAGTTGTCTAATAAAGTTCAAAGTTGTTGTCCCAGTATCCTTTATTGTTTTTCCACATTCTTTGCATGTGTTTGATCTTCCAGATATTCCTTCTTACACATTAGAAAATGCAAATGATAAAAACATAGCACTGCAGGTCCTGCCATGTTTCGTGAGACTTATCACAACATTTCGGATTTTACGCGCCGCACACGGCCAATATACGTCATTGAATTCTATAATAAAGGGTCCGGTCCGGTCCGGTCTACTGCGATACAGCATACACAAATAAGACACAATCTTTATTTATGATATCAGTAGTTAAGGATAAAAGACTCGAGTTGATTTTAAAGTATTCACGAGTCTTTTATGTCGAGTCAAGTCTGAAGTCATTTCAGGTCGAGTCTGAAGTCCACGAAAATGCGACTCGAATCCGAGTCACTAACTCAAGTGCCCATCTCTGTCATAAGTTCTTTAATCATTGATAAACATTTCACAGTAGGGTTTGCAGCATGTGACCATTTTAAAAAGGTCTCAATAGACAGATAAACAAAAGAAATTAATTTCGTCTGCTACTCAATCAAAGCTTAATTCTTACCATCGCTTTGTTTTCTTTAATATTCAGTGCTCTCTTTGCAATAAAGTCCTCTTCTTCAGAACCTAATTCTGGGTCTTTGGGTTTAGGAACAGGCTCAGGACTTGGGGATTTCTTCGGAGTGGCATTTTTAGCAGGGAACTTCATGGCCACTCGAAGAGTGAAGGAGCGGCGTGTTTTTTTGGGGGGTTCTGAATCAGAGTCGGAATCCATTTTCTAAAAGAAGCACAAAACGTTGGAGGAATGAGGGGGAAAAAATGAACGAACAGCATATGGAAACTGAAAACGCCACTACAGTGTGTAATTAACAGTAAAAGTAATCTTATTGCCACTCACCATGGTGCTCATCTCATTACTGAAGTCACTTTCCTCAAAACCGCTGCAGTCTTCCTCCTCTGACACAGGAGTTTCTAACAGTTTTGCCTGCCGAGCTGAGCTTCTCGTCTGTCTAAAAGGTCTTTTCTGTGAGAGAAATCTACATGTTAAAGTCTGGTCTAGTAAAGCTCTAAAAACTAGTTCTCGTTTTGTCTGAGAAGGATCGTATAATAAAAGCTTGAAGATATTTTAATCCTGTATGAACATTTAATGTCTAATTGCTTCAATCTGGCCAAGTAATCACCTGAGCAAACCATGAATTCCCCCAAAGTAGTCTTACTCAGAATGGCCTCACAGTAACGTAATTACTAAAGCAGGTTTTAGTTGTTCATCATGTCTGTTACTCAACATGGACATACATTCAGGCTCTCTGTTCATTTGAGACATGAGTATTCACTATTGAACCTTAAACAACTTTTAAAAAATGTTAAAGTACTGCTGTGAAGAGAGTGAGCCAAAAAAAGTTTACTTTTGAACAAAACCACTGAAGTCAAGAAATAACTACTTGCTTTAAATATACATCATTAATTTAGCTACCATTGGTGCAAAGCCATCAGAAGCGAAGCTGTCACAGCTGTCCTCTGAGGAAGAGGTCTCCATGGGTACCAAGGACGAGTTCCGGTAACTCCTCAGGTTCATTCTTGTAGAGGGGGGCGGGGCCTGCTGACGCTGTGGCGGGAAAGAAGCAAAGGGGGTTGCTGAACACACGCAAACTATGGAGTTTGCCCTTTGCAGAAATATAGACTGTTGCCTCGATACATACTCGCCCACGAGTTTGTTTAATACCTGGCTTCTAAGTAAAACAAGTATATTAGGGCCGAAAATAATGCATACTTCGTCAGTAAACTCGAACAGCTTTAAACAGGCCGTGATTTATCGTGGCTTGTGATTTAGTTTTTATTGTTGCGTGCAATTCATTGAACAATCACACCATACAGTTCTGCAAGCAATACTCTTCAAATTTGCAGTCTAAATTTGTATCTAAATTCTAACAGTTTTGCATGTTTTTCTCAATGCATTAACATAAAGAATTAACTATTTTCTGTTTTTAAAAAAAAGTCAAAAAACAATGAGATTTAATTGAAACTAAGAAAAAGATCCATAAGTTTACATACCTTGGGGCGCATTGTGTGTAGAGCAGTGTGTTGTTCTTCTAATTAGGTAGTTCGCACAACTCTGGGTTGAGTAAATATGAGAGGGAAGTAGTCTGCTACAGCCTACACACTGTGGAAGTTCGCGGGAAAATGTCTGGAGGCGTGGTCTTATTCGCGCCACGACGGAGTCCTGTACGATGCCTAGCAACTTTTAGAAATAACTCCACCTAAAGAACAAATGCATCTTATCTGTTCAATTCAGATTCTCAAATTGAATTAATGTAATCCAAAAACTAAATATTATTGAAAGCATGTTACAGATAAAAAAGAAACGCTTGTTTATGATGCGACCCTTTCAGGACCCTCGACGCTGGCGCCAAACATCTTTATCAGATTTACATAAGGTAGCTTGAAGCGCGACCAACATCCTGTACTTTGTAGTTACACATACACACACTAGTCATTTTAAATCCATTTTATTTTGACGATATAATAGGATATAGTTGGCAAAAATATATAAACTATAACAAAACACAAAAGTCTGAAACCTGAGGCATAATAATAATAATAATAATAATAATAATAATAATAATAATAATAATAATAAATCATGTAGTAGTGGTAGTGCTGTGTATATATATATATATATATATATATATATATATATATATATATATATATATATATATATATATATATATATATATATATAGCAGTAGTATATAGTATATATATATATATATATACTACAACTCAAAGTTTGGGATCACTTGCATATGTCAGCTATGGAGGAAGACTCCATCAGCCAATCCATCTTGTGGGAGATGCTCCAGGAAGCATGGGGTGAAATCTCATCAGATTATCTTGAAAAATTGACAGTTAGAATGCCCAGACTGTAATTGCTGCAAAAGGTGTTTTTATTTTATTTTTTGATGAAGGCAAAGTTTGAAGAAAACATGAATCATTTCCATCAAAATCATTATTTCTAACTCTGACATGTCAGCATGTCCTGTTCTTTTGCTATATTTTCTATTCAGACTAATTTCGTGTGTCTCCTTGGAAAACAATAACATTTTTGAGTGATCCCAAACTTTTGAGCAGTAGTGTGTTATTTAATTTGGTTTGATTTAGTTTTTTTGTGCCCTGGTCTGTTCTAAAGTCTAAGGCACTAATTAAATTCCCACCCACATTTTAAAAATAACTGCATACTTGATTGTAACATGCAGATATACAGTACAGGATTGCTTTTTAATCATTAAATACATTTCAGTCATAGTTCCATGTACAGACTCTACAGCCGTCATCTTGGATAATTTTGCTAAAACGTATTTAAAGGGAAAAAACAACATATACAATAACTCTACTGGCTCACAGACCCCTAGACTGTAAACCACAGGTAAAAGGTTGTGTTTTTAGCATTCATAGCTTTGTCATTTATATTGGAGAGTAAGGTAAGGTTGAAGTAAAGTTTTTGGTTAAGCTATTGTGCGCTTAAAAATTTCTTTTTTTTTCATGTTTAACCTGTGTTTTCGCCCTTTGATTGCCTGTAAATGGGCATCATGAGTTATTAGTTAAAAAACTTCTGTTTACAACCCCTTACCAAGCAGCTCTATTATACCAACACCATGACTCCATCTTGTGAAAATGTTTTTTTTTCTTTGGTGCAATAATTTAATTCCTCGATCCACATGCCTGCACATTTACAGTATTAAAACCCTTAGCTCCGCCCTCGCCCCCCTCTTCCTCCCCTTCGTGGACGGCCTCTGAGCTGTCTTTGCTCAAGTTGCTTATGGTCTTGTTTGGGAGCCTTTTTGCGTTCTACTTTAATCCATCCTCCTTCTGTAGCTTTGGCATCCTCAATCTCATCTTTTTGCTTTTCTCCTGCTGTTGTTGTTGCCAGTCCTGGGATGATCGGTGATTGGTTCTGTGGTACTACGTGGTTGGTCCGGTGTCTTCCGCCTTTAGAGCAGCCATGAGATGTATGACTGCCCCCTCTAAAGAATCTCCGGTCTCCTCCTCCAGTTGCAGTTAGAGAGCTATAGGAGCCCTTTCTTTGGTAGTTGTACGTGTGTCTACTGCTATGAGAGCGCTCTCTATCTGATGTGCTCTCTGAAGTCGTACTGGATGGGCTGCTACCCTTTGACCCCAGGTGGACTGAGGAGAGTTTGGTTGAAAGTGTAGGTGAGGAGCTTCGGGAGTCGGCCCATTGTGAAAGCGGACTGCGACTGGGTGATCTTCGCACAGCAGAAGCATATGAGGACTGGTTACCAAAAACAGACAGGAACTGCGGGAGAGTCATGCTGTCTGATTGGCTGCTTACAGTGGCACTGTGGCGCTCCTGGGTTTGGTCCTCTCTGAGCTGCTTTGATCTGAGACTGGAAATCCACTGAGGATCAACACCTGTGAGATAACGCAAAAACATTTCAGTGCAAAACCTACCGTGTTTCACATATGTTCATTTATTACCACTAGAAACAAAAATAGGGGGTTTTTTTGTGAAAAAGGGTTTTTTTTTAATATTACATAAATATTCAATAAGTACTCCTCCCTTTGCTTTTATAACTGTGTTTCATATCAACTGGGCAGTTTTGAGTTACCTAAGCTTGAAATGCAGTTCTGAACATGTCTATGACATATCTGTTATAAATATGCCTTTTTATGTCTTTCAGCTATTTTCTGTGTCCTGTTGTGCAATGTTTTGGACTGTTGTCTTGTTAGTGGACACACCTACATTGCATTTGTAACATGTCTGAATTCGGTTTTTAAAAGATACTGTGTAAAATTGCACCTAGACAGCATGGGGTATACATATTTTTGCACTGAACAGTCCATTACACAAGCACCTGGTTTCCAAAAGCACAGAGGTCAATATAGCACACTAGCGCAAGTACAATTTGTCTCTTTAACTATATACACTATATAGCCAAAAAAGTTTATAGACACCTGACCATCACCATATGCGGCTTTTCCCCAAATTGTCGCCACAAAGTTGGAAGCACACAATTGTATAGGATGTATTTGTACGCCGTAGCACTAAGTTTTGACAATGCTGGATCAAGCCTCTACCAGCGTGACAGTGCCTCTGTGCACAAAGCAAGGTCCATGAAGATATAATTTGCCAAAGCTCGTGTTGAAGAACTCAAGTGGCCTGCACTGACCTCAACCCCTCTGAATACCTTTGGGATGAACTTAAGCACAGATTGGCTCAGGCCTTGTCATTGGACACCAGAACATGACCTCACTAATGCTCTTTTGGTTGAATCTGCTTAACAGCCACGTTCCAAAACATAGTGGTAAATCTTCCCAGAATAGTGGAGGCTGTAGTAAAGAGGAAACCAGTTCTATATTTATGCCCCTGTTTTTGGAATGGGATGTTTAGCAAGCACACATAGGTGTGATGGTCAGGTTTCTACATATTTGCCCATATAGTGTATACACTTTATATTGCAATTCTTTAGGAATATCAGATAAATAATCTGATTCTGATAAATAAACAATAAATTAAGAAAATAAAAATAGAAACATTAATGGAATTATAGTACGGGATGTGCAAAAGTGGACTGGTGCAAATGCTCACAGTTTGAAGTAAGGAGGTGCAGTATAGTGTTGTGTGTGTTAATGTAACACATATGAAACAGCAAAGTGTAGTTATTCGGGAATGTCCAGGAAGGCAGATAAGAGACCATAATGACTCTTGAATATTGTTGAGGAGGCCAGTTGTGGATGGAAAGAAGCTTGATGGAGCGAGGAGAAAGTTGGTGAATGTTATAAAGATTTTAGAGTTTTGGTATTTCCCCAAAAGTTGTATTACCGGATAATGATTGATTTCAATTCTCTTTACCCCTTTTATTTCTATTCTTCATTCACCTTTATAAGTATATGCAGACACTTAACCTTGCATACAACTGTTACATTAAAAGCTTGCTCTAATTTTAAACTGCTTACTCACAGTCTATGGTTCCAAAAAAAGGTAAAGATTACGATTACCAGAGTTGGAACGGCTCCTGTAGTTCCCATCCCCATTTGTTGGTGGTGTTTCTATGAGCAGCTCCACACTTCTGATTTCGTCTGCACCACTGACCAGGCTCCACCGCACTGAGTGCACATGCTTTGTGTTCTTTGGAGACCTGACATCACTCTGATGAGACAATAAGCACACGGTGAGTTATACATGGGTCCAAACAGGAACCAAGCCCTACAATCTTCTTCTAGTGCCCTGCTGCAGATTTGACATCACTGGATAGATATATGGGAGAAAAGTTCATACTGCACTCGATGTGGTTGAACAAGCTGTTGGTTTAATGGGTTAAATCAAGCAAGTGAAGTGTAAGAGAAGGAGTTATTCTGGTTTGGGCCAAGAGAAAGGAACGATATCCACATTTACTTTACTATGAATCCTGCCATTTTTATAGTATGTATCAGTGTGCAGAGAAACAAAAGCCTGATATTGTTTGCAGAGATATGTACTGTTCTTTACATGTTTTGTGCTATCTTTTTTGTGAATTTTAATTACCTCATAATTTATAATGCAGTCTACAGTCTGTTTGTCAGATATCCCAACAATCCATTTCTCCATCACAAACGGTGGCTGAGAAGAAAAAGTACATATCTTCATACATCAGCTCACAACCTACACTGTGTTTATCACTGTATTCTAAACAATATGGACAAACAGAATGTACCTTGGTCATCTTTGAGACATCCACATCTGGTCTGTTTGCATTAAACGTGACGTCTCTGATATAGGTTAAAGCAACTTCATCTCCGTCAAGCTCCAAGTACATTTTCCACTTGCAGTCCTGCAAAAGGCACATCGAAGGCAGAAGAAGACATTCAGAAGCTGACTAACAATTCCTGAAGGGTCTAAAGTTCAAGAATTGACAGGAAGGTTCAATACTGTGCAGGCACAGGCATGAGGGACGTCTTGTAAAATAAAATATACTGTATATATCCTTTGGTGTGGATATGTCATATCTGGATGGCATGGTGGTGTAGCAGGTCACAGCTGAGCGGAGTCTATGTGGAGTTTTGCATGTTTCCCTGTGTGTGTGTGTGTGTGTGTGTGTGTGTGTGTGTGTGTGTGTGTGTGTGTGTGTGTGTGTGGGTGTATTCCTGCCTTACATCCCATGTTCCCAAGATAGGCCCATGCATCACTTATATACACACACTGATTCACACCTCATAATAATTTAGCAGAGCCTGCTGGCATGCTTTCAATGGGTGGGAGGAAACCAGTGACAGAATTTATCTATTTATTTTATCTGGATAAAATAATCAAACAATAGACTTTCCATAAGATAATAAAATGTATGCTCATGTTACCCAACAGCTTTATGCAGTATATGCAAATCCCGAGGGGATATGTTATATTTTATACAGTAACAACTAACCTTTTTAAATATCTGCAGTTTAAAATGAACAATATTCAAATATCTAAAGAAAATGTAAAAATTATTTATTGTCATGTAACTAATTTTACCTGGGAAATTCAAACAAAGATGTTTAGAGTCAAACTTTCTCCACATGGACAGAATAAGATGGTTCATTCATTCATTCATTCATTCATTCACTCACTCACTTTATCTTGATCAAGGTTCTGGTAAATCTGAATCCCAAATACTGAGTTCAGAGAATGGCATATGTGAATAGCCAGTGTATCATCCAGCCAAGCATATTGCTCATTAACGCCAACTAAATGGCACTATGAAGATTTTTTACTAAAAAACAAACCCTTGAAACAAATGAAAAAAAAAAATGAACCAACCATGAAAGCCACAATAAAAGAAGACAAAATGAGCAAGTGACAACATCCACTCTCTTTGCCATCAATCGACACAAATGTGCTCCTCATCAGAGGACATGTTATAAAGTCCTGGCTGGCGCAGGACGCTGTGCACATGCTGACATAGTAATAATGATTCCTCCATTCCTCGAGCACAATTCACCGATCATTACTTAAAACACACTGCTCCTGATGCAAGCCAATCTACTGTGTACTGAGATCAGAGCGGGACACATCACAGGAGAGTCCTAACACACATCTTTACCTCCTCACAAGTGTGTGGTGTGAGTGTTAAAATGAGGTGTGTGCCATGGATGAGCATGTGTGTGTTCTGAGGGTGTGTTATGTGTTTTGGACTGAGTGTGTGTATGTGTTTGCTGGATGGATCTCAAAGCAGAAGTGTCAGAGGTCCTGAGTGTGTGTATGTCAGAAGCCATGTCTCGCTGTAAAGGTGCCAGACTCCACCTCGTTGGAACAGGCTGCTAGCGCCTTGGCCTGGTGCTGTTGGGCCTGGCCTAATCACACCGGCAGAAACAATGCGCCATGATGGCGGCCAGCGCAGCAAGCGTCTAATGACGCCTCATACATAATTCAGCACCTTTCCCTCGACTCAGTGCTGATATCCTCATTAACAGCACAGTCGCTGCCTGTCAGATGGCCAGTGCACAATCGCAGGCCCCTCATTTAGTCTTTGAGAAGTGCAGCTGCTACCATGACACCGCCAGAGAGAGAGAGAGAGAGAGAGAGAGAGAGAGAGAGAGAGAGAGAGAGAGGAGAACGAGAGACAGAGAGAGGAAGAGAGAAAGAGAGAGAGAAGAGAAAGAGAGAGAAGGCGGGGGAAGAGAGAGGAGAGAGCAGGGAAAAGTGAGCAGAGCGGGTTTGTTTTATTTAGTCCAAAAGAACCTTCCAGTTTGTAAAAACAAGGCTGACACAGAGCCTGACACCAGGCAGGGGAAAATAATTAGCTCTCATTTTCTCAGCCTCCTGTTTCCTTCTCCCTGCTGAGTTTCCTCCCCACTAAACCACCACATGTCAGGAGAAATGGGAGGCAATTAGCGGCCTCGCTTCAGCCCCGCCGCACGCACTGAAAGGGGACTATTTATGATGGGACAATGAACAGCTGAAAGATTAAATAACATTTGCCTTTTAAAAAGAAAATGACTTCTGGCTAAATGGGCCATTTTTGATTAAATTCAAGCAGCAAGTGGAGAAGCGGCCTTTCTCCCCTTCTTTGAGACCTGAACAAAGCCTTCGCAAGCAAGAGGGGGTGGATGCTATGTATCACTCTAGACGGAAGATTTATTTATCTTTTTTTCTGTTTATTTTTAAAGGAGGAAAGAAGAAAAAAATCAATCTTGCAAACAGAAAAAATGTGCTTAGTGAGACGGTGGTCAATAGCTGATGGGAGAATAACAGGCGTCTTTACTTAAGGAAATGGCAACTTCAAGCGAGTGTCGCCATCTTGACATCCTAAAGGGTCTCTATACACTGATGACAAGTCATCCCCCTGAGAACAAAAGACCTCAGTCTACACCACAGCGCAAATAACAATTCAGAATAATGAATGCAAAAACATATCTGTGGTGTGAGGTGAAAAATAACTAAAGTATGAATATGAATCAGTAGATTGTAAACTCTATATAGAGCTAAAATAAGTATTATTTTTACTGGAAGACACAAATTTTGAAACATTAAGTCAGTGAGTGTGCTTTGAGCTAATCAAATATTGATGGTTTTCTAAAGTTTCTAAAGTTTTTTTGCATCACAGTTTGAAACATTACTTAACAAATCAAGGAATAAACCTCTTAATCACTGATTGTCAGCAAATCTAATTTCATAATTATTTCATGTAAATATGTTGTCTTACACCATGATAGCTTACAGTCAAAGTTTAAAGTGTCGTGCAACTGGATTAAAAGAAAATCTTTTGCGTGTTGGTGTCTTAAGGCATCTACTGTACCTGTGGCCCTGTCCCTGGTTTCCAGTGATAACCAAATACCAGCTCCAGATTCACAGTCTTCCTCCAGCTTTCCTTCTCCTCTTCATCACATTCATCCTGACAGAGGCCAGAGGGACATTTCAACAGTCAAACCTCTACTTGTATCATTAACACTTTAACAACAATGTAGTATTTTGGTAGAAAGACCCAGGTAGGTTTCATGGTTATTACAGAATAGGAAACATAATTAGAAATGACACCATGCATTCTGAACCTATTTGCCAGCACATTATCATAGCAAATAAAAAAAAGACTTTAATTATTACAAAACCAAACATGACAAATAAATACAAAACAGAGCTCTTAAACAACACTGACCATACCTTAGTTAGCGGGGGGAAATGAAGCAGCGCCAGATAATCATCTCTTAATTTTTCAATTTCCGCCTGAAAAAAAAAAGAATGAATATCATATCTGAAGAACATGAAACATAATACATGACACAGTTAGATACAAATACACTCAGATTATAGAGTACCTTAATTTCATCAACTGAGAATTTCATGTTTGAATGAGAAAGGCTTTCAACTAAAAAGCTCATATAGAAGCAATAAAACCATGCAAAATGTGCTGTTATAGGAAAAATAATCAACGGTGGGTTGGAAATAATTTAGAAATGCCCATTACCAGAGCAAAGTTTATAATTTCCTAAATTTAAAATTATTTCCTTTCCTTTTTTTATTAATTAAAGGATGCCACATTGTTAATTTTTATCTCTTTATAGTTATATTAATATTGTGTAATGTTTGAGAAACAAGTTATTTCTCATGTTGAAATAATAAACACTTGTTCTCTCACCAGCCTTTCTATACATCGCCTCACAATGTTGCTCACAATGATTTTCCTATGACTATATGCCTCGTTTATACGTAAGAAATGTCTGAAAGTGTTAATAAACTGACTCAATTCTATCTGAATGTGTTAATTATACTTCTAAAAATATGTATTCTTATTTCATTTCATTCTTTTAGATTATATTACAAGCAAGCAGCATTCCATCTCGTACAGCAGTTTCACTACAATACCTTCAGGTGTATGATATGCCCTTTAGAGGAGATGCCCATATCTCTCATATCTGCCTCAGAGAGGAGCAGCAGCCTGCGTCCAGTGATGTGGTTCTTCTTGAAGACATCAGCGTAGCGCTGCATCTCACACTCTACTCCTGCAACAACATGGCCACAAACACACACGTACAGCAGGAACTCTTCACTTACACAACTATACTGCATGTACCACCACTACTCTGACCGGTACACATGAACATCTGTGGAGTATTTTTGAAACCAAGTGTATGTTATAAGTAATCATCTTATGAGAACGTCTTACCTGTCCCAAATATCTGCGACATCCAGAAGTACTGTGGAATGGAGGATCTTTTAGTAAATAAACCTGTTACAATTCAAGCAATCAGTAGGGGTAAATAATTACAAACATTTGCTCTGTTGGGGTAAATAATTACGGACATTTGATCAATTTCTAAAGGAAAGTTGACATCTTTATATTACAGAGATTACAGGTTAGATCATCCAAAAGATGCTCAGAGGATAAAAAAAAGGTAAAGACCGTGTATATTATATATCGATCATATATATAATTTAAAAAGAGATAAAAAGTGTTGAATTTCCTCTTGGATCAATAAAGAATCTATCTATCTATCTATCTATCTATCTATCTATCTATCTATCTATCTATCTATCTATCTATCTATCCACTTTGTCCTATGCTTTTGCTCTCACCTGCTTGTTATGTATTTTAACTCACTGCTGATTGAGACTAATTTAAGCTATATAAATTATTTAATGTAAAATGACTACAAAATCAAAAGATGCTATGTGCTATCTACTGATGAACAGAACATAACACAAGAATTAAAACTGCCAGTACTGTTCTAATCAATTAAATATCATAATGCACATTTTAACACTGATACTGACCACATGCTCCTCTGTCCAGACATGGATGGCCAGGTTCGGGAGCAGCTAGAGAGAGAGAGTAATGCATACAAACAGTGAACTCTTATTACAGAATGATTTTAATTTACTCATGAATGCACATTATAATGTATGTTAACATAAATTCCATCAATTCTTTATCAAGCTAAAATGCCTCATACCAAATATAATATGCAGCACTTTTGTATGAAATGTCCTAACAAACTCCAGGGGAACATATGCTTTAAAAGGCGAATGCCAGTCAAAACACAAATCGCATTATTACCAGGTAATATTATAGTAGAAGAACACTGCTGTGCAAAAAGATGATGAAGGAAATCAAATTGAATCAGTAATATGTGCATGGAGTATGTAACGTGCATAAAAAATATGGAGAGAGAGAGAGATGGAAAGAGAGAGAAAGCACAACTGTTGTGTTTTCCCTCTGTGTAGCCAGATGGGCCCTTAACTCTCCCGTCTGTGCAGGACTCATATCTGAGGATGTAAACAAAATTATAATATGTATAAAAAAAAACATCTGCCACACGCCAAAGCTCCATGACATACATTTGCCTAATTAGAGTGCTATAACAGTGCATTTCAAGCAGCCATCTTGTATTTCACAACTGGCTTGCATGGTTTTATAAGGATAGGAAGCAGACTGTTGACAAAAGAGGAGATGGGATGAAGGGAGGCGTGGAGTCAGTCAGCACAAATGACTCCGTAATTGAAATTCCTTTAAGAGCTCAGCAGAGTTCAGCAGGGTACAGAGTGCACTCTGTCCTGCTGGTGTTATCTGGGAGAATATGGCCATGATTTGACCTTATGTTCACTTGACGCCGCAGGAGCACATCCACACATCACGCCCAGAGTTCACATTGAAAATAGAGCTTATTCGGGGACACATCAAGGCAACCCCATTCTTTGCCACTCTTGATCTTAAAAATTGCAGTTGCAGTGTATATGTGCTTTATTATGTGTGTTACGTACAGTCATTTAAGTAGTGGCACATCTGTCTCCTGAAATCAGGTCATCTGACTCATCATACACATAATGAAAACTCACAAAACTGGAGCTTTATATCAGATTTATGCAAAGTATAAAAAGCAAAATATGGAAGTAAGAGAAGTTAAGCATCATTTTTTTGACAAAGTTTATTGCAAAAGGCAGAAAGAATCAAGATCAGGATCAAAAAAGAAAACGGAATATGAATAATATAATGTCAGGGGAAAACACGGGATCTAAGACAAACTGCAAAGACAAATGCAAAACCTTCTATAATATATATATACTGTATATATGTATATGAGTGTTCTTAGTTCTAAATTAATTTGATTGCTGAATGCAAACATTATCAAAGTCTGAATAATATGATACCACAAACATGAGCACTACAAGTAAAAAAAAAAAACATTTAAGGAATAAATATTAGAATGTGAACATTTCATTATGTGTTTTAATGAACAAAAGCAAACGTGTGGCCTCATTCATATGTGTGTATAGATCATATGTGAGGTATTTACCCTGATAAACCATGCAGTTATTAGTTCCTTTTAATTAGACTGTAATGTATACAGATCTAAACTGCATCAAATTCAGGAAGTTATGTAGGAACAAATGTCCTGCAACGTATTTATGTTACGTTCTCGATCTTGCAAACTTTGTAGTTTATTCAATGTAAGGATTTTTTTTAGATTATCCAAGAACATAAAGAAATGTTTGTTTAGTTTTTTGTATCAAGTTTTACAAAACGAAGTTTTACAGAAATCTCTCTCTCTCTCTCTCTCTCTCTCTCTCACACACACACACACACACACACACACACTCTCACACTCTCTTTCTAGCCTTTCTTGCCTATGTGAGTATCTCCCAACCTCACTGCTCAAATTGGCCAATCTTAATGTCAGCAAAATGTCACTTCATCATAAAAGCGACGAATCTTCACTAGGCTGACACACAGCTCGCTCGCCCCTCAGCACGCTGCTATACGTCCACTTCATTTGCCATAAATGACATCCATAAGGACTCTGTAGGCGTAGGACCGGCAGGGCTAATGCAGTCCATACGTAGGAGTGGGAAACAATTATTACTTTCACCTCTTAGCTCAATCTGAGGTTTCTATATGTTTCTTCATGCGTTTTTTGAAAAAAAAAAAAAAGGTGGCGTTATTATTAGAAAAATAAACCAACAAAAAAACATATCTACTGGGATATCAGGACTACATATAGATCGTTCCTACACATAGATCTAAAACCTTACAGTTAACATTTGTTTTTATAGTAATATCTATAATATGAGTAATGTCTATAATACTTTTTGCAAACAGTGAAGAAAGCTGGTATAAGACCACAGTTTTTGAGGCTGGCTAATTAACCGAGAGGAGCAACTCCTAATCGCTGTCACTGCCATCAGACCAGCTAAATGCAGCCATGCTGATTTTGTGTCCTTCTCGCATGGAGCAGGTCTTGGAGGAGTTCTGCGTGGCCTGCATGCTGACCTGCATGTCCGAGTGCAGGACAGGGACAGAGGGGGAGTCCAGGCTGAACACGTCCTCGAAGCCTTTCATCACAGCCTGCAGAGCCATAGCACCCAGCTCTCCGTTACAGCAGCTCCTTATCTCACACGACAGCTCCGACCTCTTTGACTCCTCCATCTTAGCCTCAAAAAATGACTCCGAACTTATCTTAGTGGCCAGGGGGGCAAAGCGCTGAGAGGAGAGCGGAAAAAGCAAGGTAGATGAGAGAAAGCAGAAAAGAGTAGAAAATGGGAGAAAGGGAAAATGAGACAAAATGAGATGGGAAATGAAGAGAGGGAGAGTAAATAGACAAACAGACATAAACAAAAAGCGAAACTCCAATATAAGATGGAAAAGAGGAAATTAGTGATTTTTTTTCATGATAGTGGAATGGTCACACAGACTAGCACCAGGTGAAATGTGAAAATGAGGAAAGCCTAAAAGTTTGTGCCACTAAATGTTCATCACTGTCTCCCTTTTAGTGCTCTGCAAGCATTCTGTAGCAGGCCATGTGAACACATCCAGATTCATATCTGTCAGCATGCTGTGTGGAGCAGCAGCACAAAACAAACCCAATGATTCTTTCCACAATGCATTTACCTCCTGCCTTACACAGAGTGAGTGCGTGTGTATGAGAAAGTTGGCAGGTGATGGTGTGAAAAAAGACAGAGAGAGAGAGAGAGAGAGAGAGAGAGAGAGAGCAAGATAGAGGACTCACCGGAGTGTTGGACTGCTCTATGAGTTTTTTCTCCCACATCTTGAGGCGGCGCTCTCTCTCCTTCAGCTCCTGCTCTTTAGTGCTCAGGTCTCTCTCCAGCTTCTTCAAGCGATCCAGAGTCGCCTCAATCTCACGCCTTCACACAGGGGAAACATTACACACCTTCATATCGCAGGTGCACTCATTCACAGAGACCAACCTACACACCAATTCAACAATCACAGACATATCACAAGGTCCAAAATTCTAGCTTACTTCCTGTTTTATTCAGCTCTTTTATTAAATACTATCAACTTACTCAAGAATGCATTCTACCTTTAATTTATTAATATATTCGAATATCCTTTTAGTACAACATTTTGTTTAAGTAGTGAGATGCTATTAATATCATTTAAATGCTAGTTACAGTATATACACTCTGTTTTTGTTTTAATTTCAATCTAATATTATTTTATTCTATTTTTATAGCACTACTGACAATAGACATGGTTACAAAGCAGGTTTACAGAAATCTGTATGAGCAAGCCAGAGGTGTCAACAATGGAGAAAACCTCTCTGAGATGACATCTTAAAATGGAAAAAATCTTAAGAGGAATCCTCTTCAACTCTTTCGGGTGCCACCAGATAGACGTCTTACTGACTTGTGATCACCAAGAAGACCACAAGAGGGGGCAGTGGGTAGGCTGCAAATTTTTGTCCCACGGCAGTTATTTATAAAGTAGCATGTGACGCAACCCAGACCTCCCACTCAGCGCCCTCCAGCCAGGCTTCCACTCCCACTCCAAACTTCCCATGTAATTGCTTTCCATGCTTGTCACTTACTCGACAATCACACACGGAATTTCACATTCACATGCGCCATTAGCTTACTTGTTTTCCAGACATCACATTTGCTACTTTTACTTTCTTTCTTTCTATAGGGAGGACCTGAAAGACTGGAATCTCTTGTTCTGCTCCGGGGGCCTCTTCCAGCCGGTCTTAATATAGGTCTAACATCATACACCCAGAACCTTCTACAGCTGTCTGCCACAGCACCATAACACTGAAGCCCCAGCCTGAATGGTGGAAATACTTCATACTGACCATGTTTTACTCCTTCCAAATAAGCCTTCATAATATCTTATTACTCAGCTGACATCATATAGCTAACTTTTATATCTAAATCTCACAATATGCAGGCCAGCCAGTGAACAATTACACAGAGGCATCCTTTTTGTTTAGATTTTGTGCTCCAGCTAGTATATTAGATTTGCATTGCAAGAATTACTACATTAATTTAAACTGCATATTGACAGATTTGTGCAATGTTATAAATACTCTCTCAATTTCAATTAAATCCTTGTTTTACTGACATCCCAAATAATGTAGGGGAGGAACCAATACTTAAATCTTATGTTAATTCTTCTTGATTGTAGTGGTGAGCTTAGATTACTGAAGAGTCATCTAAAACTCAAGTGAAAAAAACTTTTATAAAACACAACTGAAGCAAAATTTTTGCAGTAATACTGCAATATATTATTACATATTAATATGTAACATTAAAGACACTTTCATAATATTTTGAAAGGCATGAGAAAGTTAAAGGTTTCTTGAGAAACTGTAATATAATTAAGTCTTTATTTTATCTCTATATAGCAGAAATGGCTATAAAGAAACACCTGCTGTTTGCACATTAAGATTTTAATTTCTATGTGACTTTTTAAGGGAAGTGAATCTCACTGCGTGTGCACAATGACTTTTGTCCTGAAAAGGCTTATTCATTGCAAATGCTTATTCTTTTTTTTTTGTGGATTTGAAAGCACAAATGAACATATATGAGGTGAATCTATTCCTAAAGTATTGTCATGAATCAGCTTGGACATCTTTTGCAAGTGTTATCAACCTCAGAGCAACACGTCAGATAAACAGTAAATGAGAGCATTCTAATGTAATAAATACTCATATTAAAGAAAGCTTTTGTGTTTAGTGATTAGTAAACACATTACATTACATTTCTCTGGTATTTGATCATGCATGACCATATCCTGCATGTCTCTGTGTGTGTGTGTGTGTGTGTGTGTGTGTGTGTGTGTGGATGTGGATGTGGATGTGAATAACCTTACCGCCATTCTGCTTTATTATGCAGGAAGGAGTTGCACTGGTCAGAGAGCTGGCTGTCATTGCGCATGGCTTCTAGGATGGACAGGATCTCTTTAAACAGAGGCCTTTTCTACAACAGAAAAAATTTATATTTGTTTAATATTAAAAATGAACTACTTTTCTAAAAGACCAGAAATAAAACAATAAAGTAGAATGGGTATAACTTATTTACACAGGGCAGTTTGTTTATCACGTACTATGTAAGTGTGTTTTGAAGGACTAGTGACTGTACTCCATATGCCGCAATTTGCTAAACAGATATTATTGGTGTTCTTTCTCAGTACAGCAGAAACACTGATGTGGTACTATATCAGGTTTAGCAGCATTGTTAGGATTATAAACGAAAACACACACACACACCCAAAAATCACTGTTGGGTTTCTGAAAACTCCAAACAAAAATCTTTAGCCAGCAAAATCCTGTAACTAACTCTAATCTTCTAATCTGATCTTCTAGTGTTTTATGGCAAACCTATAAGGATTTATAATAAATAGCGCTTCAGAAAGTTTAATAAGCTTGTTTGTGCTAATTCTGGCACACAGTTGGCTAGATGTCATATATTACCGCAATGAGTAAAATGACAGAACAGTCCATCACTATTAAATGCTCCTTTAAAAAATACATACATCATCATTTGGCTGCAAAAATAGATACTTGAAACTTGAATCACATGCAGTAGTAATATCCAGGACCTGATTAAACAAGTCATCATAAGAAGATATTATATATTTGAAGCGCTTTAAGAGATAGAAATCATTCTTACACAGTCTATAAACAGCCTTTTATCATACTATAAAAAAAGTTGACTGACATGTTTAGTTGGGAATTTGGTTTTATATAAATAAATAATAAAAAAGCTGGCTCATTGAGTGGCAGGATGAGGGCTGAGCCAGTGAATGTCTATTTATCATCTTCACTGAACTGGGTGTGGAAGTGTTTGAGGAGATATGTGACCTGACAAACTGAAGCCTGATGGAGGGATGACTGAAGCCCTCTGGATTCTTGGAGCTTACCATTTCATTCAAATGATATGAAGCATTAGGAAGCATAGAAAGTGAAACATCAGGTCATGTCTTAATGTGGATGACTTACTCCTCTTAGTGAATTGTTTGCTCTGCTCTGCTGAACTGACTACATATGGGATTAACAATAAAATAAATGTAATAACTCAAAATATTGTTTGCATTATATATTATTACGAGTTTATTGCAGGGCATTCATGTAATGTCCTAAATCTTTACATGAATAAATTGTGATTGCAGAAACAGACACTTTTTAATAGAGACACAAACACAAACCTTTTTTCATGACTAAAGGCTGAATTCTTACCATAGGTTCTGTTTCCCAGCATTTCCTCATCAGGTTTGCAAAACTGGCAGGACAGCTGCTGGGAATAGTCAATCTCTGCAGCACACACACACACACACACACCTTTAACATCCTTTCCACTTTACAACACACAAGATACAAAGAGCTCAGTACATGGAAAAGAGCATATCACTCTGCAGCACACAGGGTTATGGGTTTGGTGAACCGAAAACCAGTTTCACATGACCAGTCTGAGCGAATATAAGTACTGTATTTCTGATTAGATGAAAATCAAAGAGTGCAACTCAGAGCATTTTTATACAGAGACAGAGAGCTGTGTTTTGTAGATTAGATTAGAATGATTAGTTAGGGTTTACCTCATTCTTCTCCACAACTAGCCAAGCTACTTGCAGCCCCTCAAGCCCTTTGAATGGAATCTCACGAGTAAGCATCTCCCATAGGACCTAATACACACACACACACACACACACACACACACACACACACAGAGAAAGAGAGAGAGAGAGAGAGAGAGAGAGAGAGAGAGAGAGAGAGAGAGAGAGAATTCTGAAATTTACAAATAGTCTCAATTATAAATCTACAAAGTCAAATATAAGTCATAAATGCTGCACAAAATCCATTGACTATTGATTTTAACCAAAACTGAGATTTTCTGCCTAGAACATGCTTAGACAGAAGAATTTTAAGAAACCATAATATATTTCATGTTAGGTAAATAAAAAGCCAATTTAAAGGTTTAACAGCTGCAGACTCAGAATAAAGGTGGGTATGAAAAAGGAACAATTAAATTAAATGCAAGTTTATTTTGCAGGCTATTGATGTCTTTAAGTGGAATTGAAATTGAATATTTAATTACAGTTTTCCTTTTTCACTTTTGGTGTGACCCTGAAAATTAAATGCTTGTGCTTTACGGTCGTTGAGATATATACAAAAAAGAAAGCTATATTAGATCAGAATTATGTAAAACATGCCCATGTCAAAGGTATTCACACACATACACAAGCACACAAACAGAGAGACAGATAGACTCACCACTCCATAGGAGTATGTATCACACGTTTCAGAAACAGGAAGGCTCTGAATGACCTCCGGGGCCATCCAAGGGAACGTGCCCACCAAAGACATGTGTGTGGTGTGGGAGTGAAACCTAGATGCTCCAAAATCACAGATCTATAATCACATTTATACAACTGTTAATTCTCAGTGCATGCATGATGAAATCACCATCAATCAATTGATAAATAGAGCTTGAGAAATACCTTGAGAATTTTGTCTGCTGTCATGACCACTGTAAAGAAAGACAGCATAAACATTTCCTGTTGTAAATAGGCTTCTATTATTTCTAGCCAGGGTTTTAAAATCATAAGAACTTTCTATAACCACTTACATTCTAATCTAGACTCATATTTCTTGTTTGTATCTACTATACATAGTTTCCAAATGCTATACAAAACAACTCATAGTAGTTACTGAATCATGCATTTTAAGATGAATTACTCAAAGTACTCTGGGAAAAACTCATGAGAACTGGCAACAGTACCATTTCTGGACTTGAGATCCCTGTGGATAACTTTGACCGGGGCCTCTGCATGTAAATAATGCATTCCTGCAGTAAACAAAGAGAGAAATGACTGCAGTTGTAACCATGTACAAAACAAGTTTTCACAATTTTCACATCTTTCATTATTTATGCTGCTAATCAATACTGTTGTTATTAATGAAATCGCAATTTTTGGCGAGGATCTAAATTTGTCATTTTACATCATGTGTTTTTAATAATTAATGTATTTTTGTCATTAGTTTCAGTTACATTCTAGTGTATGTGCATGTTTGTGTGTACCTTTAGCTATCTCTGTTGCCCAGGTCATGATCTGTCTCATGCTGATTTCTTCACTTGCATCACTTGATAGATACTCATATAACGACCCTCCACTAGCATACTCTGAAATAAATGTTAAAAAGGCAAAAGCAAAATATTTAATATGTTTTAAACTCACAGTAACAGGCCTAAGTGTTTTGTTTTGTTTTTTAATCAAAAAGTCTCAATGTATTTAGAGGAGACCACTAACTACTCAGATTCATTATGTTTTTTATATATATATATATATATATATATATATATATATATATATATATATATATACATATATATATATATATATATATATTATGGTTCTGGTGTTCAGCTCATATTTCCATGAAGGAGTGAGAGTGACCCCTACTGTCCAGTACCTTTCCCATGGGAACGTGACCAGTTAATATGTCCAAGGGTTTACACCCTTACATATATAAATACACTTAATAAACAGTATGGTGAAAGTTATATAACCCTTCGCAGCAGTGGAGTTCCTCCTTCTTTCCGAGGAAATCATAGTTTATTGCACAACCTTATCATGAGGGAAAAAGGCATGTCCAAACAAAAGCAATAAGTGAAATAGCCACATAAACTCTTATAGTTACATACGTTCTATAATGTACATTTCATCTAGCAGTGTATGTATAGGAGTGCATGTTTCTTTCAAATTTCTTTCTTTCAAATACTAAGATATCAAAGTTGGATATAAAAAATATGCCATTTATGTCAAGGACCGTTTCTTAAAATAAAAAGACCCTGCAGGAAAACCTTAAAAATAAAGAATTAAATACATTCACTGGACAGCACTAACTGATGGTAGAAGTTTTCTTTGCTAGGGACTTTTCATTCTTATATGAGCCATATCCTGCCTACTCTTTATCTTGACTTCCTTGAGGACATGCCCTACCTATTTCTGGGAAGTGTTTTTTTGGCATGTGATCAGATCTTTAACATAAACTGCATCTGACTACAATGCAGAAACTTCATCGATGTTTCAAATGCTATTTGTATGAAATTTAAAAGATATGTCACAGAGAGGCCATTTCATATACAGAAGAAAGAGAATCATATAAACTGTCTATTAAACACTGGGCTTTGAGTCCTTCATTATTGGAATATGATGGGATGGGAGATTTATAACCCTGCTGATGAAACTGGAAACACAAGTTGCCAGCCAGGCTGCCTGTAAACGTCTCTCCTTTACCTGGTGCTAATTAGTTCAGTCTTTGATAAATAGAGATGGCAGTTCCCTGACAACCCACACTCCATCTAGATACTATAGCTTTCCTACTGCTGCACTGATCACTGAGCTGACAGTCTTTCAAATAAACATTTAACATTATATAATGCTCTGACTATAGCTGTGCAAGGCCAAGCCATTATTTTACAGACAGAGCTAAATAATGTCAGACGGAACACAGGACGTTAAACGTCACTGGTATGTTTGCTAAGATTGGGGGCGTATAGTCTCTTCACGAAAGACGGAATAACTGTAATACAGAAGTCTGGCTTGGGTCAGTAACAGGAAAATACTTCTACCATCTAACAATTTTACAATATTAATTATCAACAAGTCTAATGTACCTTCTTCGGAGGTTAGAATGTATTTCTATTTTGATTTCATTATTTGGAGCAGGTTGTTAAATAAGAGATTACACCTGACAGTCTACTACAAGCTTAATAAACGCAAAATTATAACTACCATGGCGCCTTGACAATTTACACAAACCCAGCAGTGCTGACATTAACCAGTGATGAATGTGATAAAATACACTGTGATTAATAGTTGTTGACTTTGTGTGTCCTTTTTTTTGGAAAGCATCAATAAAAAATTTATGAACATGCCCGAGCAAATATTGACATTCATACACTGCCACAGGTTACATTATTATTACACATTTAGATGTTGTCACTGGCTTTTTAATTATTCTGATGTGAATAAGTCATCAGTGAAAAAAGCATAGTCATGATAATCACTCAGAGCAGAAAAAGACTACCAGGTATAAGGAAAAAAAAAAAAAAAAAAAGACCTGTGACGATTCCATAGTTTGGGGACTCAAGAATTGCGCCATAAAACTGGATGATATTTCGATGGCTGAGTACACTCAAGATCTCTGCCTGTGACAGATGAGGCAACAATTAAGGACCAAAACAATTAAACATTATCAAACATTATATAAACATAATCAAACATTAAACAAACAAAATACATTAAAAATAAGAAAATGATTTTACATTCATAATGAACAGTAACAGTACATGTAACAGTTACCATAACCAAACCATCCTGTGATATCTGATCATTCCTAGGTTTCTAACAAAATTGTATTGTAACCATTTTATTTGTTAAATTTGTTTACAGTGTATGAGTTGCTTATGACATTCAGATTTTTTAATAGGCCAATTTTATTGTGAATATTTACAATACTAGTAAGATATTTGAGTAAGTGCAAATCATATTAATTCTTACATACAACCTTGTATCAAAGTTAAAATGTTATTTTGTATAACCTATTTTTTATATATTTTGTACATATTCACATAACATTTTTTTTCAAAGATTTTTCAACTGTATTACCACAATCACAGTAATACATGACATAATCTGAGCTAAAATTAAAACGTTTAAAAAAATGACAAAATGACAAATCCATCACTTCAAAGTAATTTGAAGCCAAACACAGTTCTCACCTGAGACTAATATGATTTAATTATGTGATAATTTTCTTTTAAAGACACAGTGCATGCATTTCTAAGATCACAAATGAAACCCTCAGCACCACACACCCTCTTCAGAGCAAGGGGGAAGCATATTCGAGGCTGGTGCGTAGCACCAGGCGCTGCATGCAGAGAGGCAATTAAAATGATTATCACACTGACAATTAAAACACGAATATGAAAAGCGCAGGCAATTACATCGCCCACCTCTTTCTCAATCTTCAGCAGCTTTTTCACCGCCACCTCTTTGTCCTGTGAGATCCAGCGGGCACGGTATACACTGCCAAAGCTCCCGCCGCCACAGTTCTCGTAGAAGTGGATGTCATTGAATTTGATTTGAACGAAGGAGGCGCCCAGAGACGCCATGGCATAATGACACTTTTAAAACACTCTGCTCTCCTGTATAGGCAGTAAGTAGGCAGAAAAAGAGAGGAGAGAAACAGGCAAATTAGAGATGAAGTTGATTTGAGTCCCTGTGCGCAGTGACATCCAGGTCTGAGCTGCTCTTATGTCTACTTTGGCATCATTGTAGAGTGACAGAGATAAAGATATACACTCTTCCACCCACCACCTCACTCACACACACACGCACACAAACACACATGCGGTTAGAGTTACCGGCAGTGTGAGCTCACTGAGCACTCACAGTAACATGTTTGACTCCGGTGTCATGGGCTGTCTCGAATGCAAGAGACGTTTGTGCCAGCGGGGAGTGGTGTATTTCCAAAGTCAGAGTCTGCAGAAGACTATTTAAGTGACAGTAAATGTAGGTGAATATTTGTTTGAAAATGTGAGCCGTCTGAACATCTACATGTATATGTGTATGGTATTCGTCCTCCATGCAAGTGCTTTTCAGCAGATTCCTCCTTTACTCCCTCCTTCAGCCAACCCCAAACTGAGTGTGTGAGTCAGTCATATACAGCACACAGTCTCTTTGCCCTAGTTTAGGCCTGAGGTATTCCTGGCATTCAGCCAGTTACACGCTCATGTCAAACACAGTGCATGAATTTCCGAGATCACCAGTCATCACGGGAAACCCGAGACTGTTCTAGAACATTCCCGACCACTCCAGATCAGCTTTTAATAAAAACCACGCTCCAGTTTATTCTCTCTATTGTACATTTTGATTCCACAGGTTACACACTTGGCAACTCGATGAATCATTTTATCAGATTCTATCTGAGAATATAGGATTGATTATATTCATCTTAAATGAATGATTCATCTTAAATGAATGCTGTTTCAAAGCATTTAGCATGTTAACTAAGAAAAATGAAAATAATGACTGACAATGTTATAGATATTGAAATCAGTGATGTAGATATTTTCATTTAGGCCATTAACTTAAAGCTGCAGTTTGTACCTCTTAGTAGAGATTATAGACCTGTAATAATCATGTCATTTTGAAGATAACAGAAAAACTGTGATTCACAAACTTGCCATGCTAATTTCTTTGTTTCGGGCCTCTGTTTACATATTTCTGGTCCAGAAATAAAAAGAACAAAGGCGCGCAACAATGCTCTTTTGCAAACAAATTGTGAGACAGCATTTTCAAACAAAGAAGAAGAGGAAGCTACTCTTCAGCAAGTAATTTATTTGAAAACGCTTTCTTGTTTTCTTTCCTTGCTTTTGAAAGCTTTGCTTTAGAAAACTAACCCCTGATTAGCATCAATCAGGAATTCGATTCTAAATATATTGCAGTTCAAATATCATTGTTAAATGGTTGAACAAGTATCACGTGACACACTCTCTCTGATCTTATGATCCCAAGTTTATGATGTTTTTGGAGACTGCATTTCTGCACGTCTGCATAACATGGTTAAAAGGTGATGCTTTAGCCTATTCAAAACGTAAATAACCCCTACACCTCTGTGAAGGCTTTCCACTAGATTTTGAAAAGTGGCTGTGGGGATTTGTGCTCATCCAGCCACAAGAGCATTAGTGAGGTCAGGTACTGATGTTTGACATGCAGGTGGTGTTCCAGTTCATCCCAAAGGTGTTCAGCGGGGTACGGGGCACACACATTCTTCCACTCTAACCTTGTCAAAGCATGACTTCACTGTCCTGCTGGAACATGTTTGGATTAAATGATGAAATCTTATTTTCTAGATAATTTGAGTGAATGTTTGAATGTGAATGTGATGGTCAGGTGTCCACAACGTTTGGCCACAGAGTGTATACTTTCAGTTCTGATGTTTCAGTTTTTAATATACTATGTGTATATTTATCAAACATGTGACAGTTAAAAGATAGGATGTTATAACTAATGTGCACGACAGTAGAAATTTATTACTACTTTTCTGTCACCTCCCTCTGCCTCTTATAAACACGCACACACACACACACACACACACACACACACACACATTCCAACAAGAAAGTGACCATGTATTGTAAATGTATCTAATAGGCTGTATATTTCTTATTTCTTTATCACACAGGACCCAATAAGAAAACACTATTAAGTTCACAAATAATGCTTGATATCCATATGTGCAATTCTCATCCTTGAATTTCACATTTCCATCTTTTCATTTACAAAAGAAGACTTGTGCATGAGTATTGGATCAAAAAGAAAATCAGTGATATCAATCATTTTTACCCTTAAATATTACTCCTGCTTGCAGTAACATAGCAGTGTTCTGGGCATGAGGGTAATAGAGGCATAGGCACACTATCTACCTCTCTCTGTCTCTCTCTCCCTCTCTCTCTTTCTCTCCCCCCCCTCTCCCTCTCTCTCTCTCTCTCTTTCTCTCTCTCTCCCTGTCTCTCTCTCTGTCTCTCTCTCCCTCTCTCTCTCCTTGCAAGTCTATATTTAGCGCTGCAGTTCACACAAAAGGAGATGCCAGCGGGTATTACACTGTCTCTACTAACCTCTATACCAGAGGTCAAGGCAAAAACTCGCCTACATACGCTTTATGTTGGCACAACTTCAAAATATCTCGGAAAGTAAGTACATCCACATATATTCAATGGCCTCTGCTCTACTGCTGGCTGTTATGTAAGTCCAAGACCATGCTCAAAAGTTTTAATTAGCGCAAAGCGTCACCGGAATACAATGTGCTTGCGTAATTTAGCATGAGGTAGACACGGGGCCAATGAATGTGTATTATCGATATAAAAAAAAAAAAATAACAAAAAAGCGAGGCGATCACAACCATCTGCAATTCACGCATACCAAGCTCGGTCACGTGACCACGTGATTTAAACTGGAAAAAGAAAGTAAAAGCTCCCAATATGGTCCTGATGGTCTGTCCGTTTATAAAAGCAGAGACCCTTTCACCGACACTACACTAACAGCCGAAAAGCCTCCCAAGCCCCTGGTGCACACTTTATCAAGCTGCAACATCAATTTCTGTGTCCAGCTGAAACTTGACAAATAACAGGAACAACAAGCCTGTCTTATCACGTATATTCAGTATAGCGTCGAGGTGTAGCACATACGTAATTCTGCTGTAGCCTCAGTGTATCTGGCCTGTTTTACATCAAACCCAACAGAAACGGAGGCCAGGAGAAGCCTCCTACCATGCTATTTAATAGTACGCAGCAATGGCAAGTATACAGATATACAAGTATACTTGTAGCCCACAAAGTAACGCTTGAGGGCCTGTAAATCTTAAATGTGAGTTTAGCCAATTGCTACTAAACGCGCATGACGTACAGAGGTGTACGAGCATTAAACATATATTAAATCCGAAACTGACCAGTACTACAAACAACATTAAAAAGGTGATATTCAACAGCATTTGGTGCATGTTTAATGCCATGCGATTAGACATTGCCCCATATCCTATAATTACATGGTGAGATATATCAGTTGTGACCGATGAATACAGCGTCACTTCCTGAACAGAAAACACATACAAACGTGTGGAATCAACTTATTTTACTAACACATCAAACAAATTGTTGCATACCAGGTGTTGTTGCTCCGCACACTGTCCGCTCTTTAGGCTGGACTTGGTTCACGCTTGATAAAGGTCAGCACGGAGCTTGTGACACTCGCGCCTCTCCTTTCCGCCGGGAATTCACGTGTTGCTCAACTACTTTCAGCTGCTAATGTCTAGAAACAGCGGTGACTACCTCTTACACACACACACACACACACGCACACACACACACACACACATACACACGCACACACACACGTGACAACAGCGTCACATGGTGGACGGAAACTATACTGCCAGGCAAATCTAGGTTTACAATCACTCACTGTACCCCACATGTTGATAGGTGTTACACTCCAATAATTTCTTAAAAGTGACAAAAGACAATTAACACAAACTGTGGATGATAAAATAGGAGCTACAGTCTGTAACTTCTTGAACTTGTGGCTAGTCAGCTCATGAACTCAAAAATACAGTGCCAGACACCCTCATACCATCACCATGCACAGTACTATATCACTACCATTTCAGTGTCACTGCTCCACCACCTAAATCTGTCCGTAACAAAACTCAGAAGTTACACACCTGATAAAATGCAGAATAAAATGACAACTGATTTTCTAATATAGATGAACATATTGCACATTAATCAGTGAGACTATTTAGATTGGCAAACAGGCCTCCTTTAATAGACTTCAAATATTTACAAAATGCATACATCCCTCAGTAAACACTCCAATTATTTACACAGTGCAGTCCACATATATCAGTTAAAAGTCTGAACAGAGCTTACCCACAGACTTGTGCTTGGGGTCTCTTAATTTAATGTTGAACTAATTTCATGCTGAGGTGCAAATGAAGTAACACTTAATATTACATCAGATGCACAACATCAACAAACCCCATTCATTCAAATTAACTTGTGTGCAAAAATAATAGAACACACCTTGTGCAACGTTCATCACAAGATCATCTGCAATTCAACAAGCTAACTGACACTCCACCAAACAGAACAGTACAAGTAATAAACAGATAGTTCCTACAGATTCCTCCTTAAAACCATTGAGGTTTTCGTAGAAAGTCCAGTCCTCTAACATTTTTGATGGATCTGAAAACAATTATAGGACAACACCTCAGCATGTCAGAAAAATATACTATGTACATAAAGGTACAAAAAACTGCAAAAGATTGTCTCGGATAATTCCTTATGGATTAAAATGAAAACAGCATCCTACAAATGGCACATATATTTTCACTGTGGGTATGCTTGTGGATTCTGCTGATCATGAGAGGAAGAGCTCTGTAGACTTGACATATATATACTCACTGACCACTTTAATAGGAATAGCTGTACACCTGTTCAGTCATACACTCTAATCAGTCCGTCAGGTGGCAGCTGTGCAATGCATAACATTCATCTGTATAATGTTATGCACTGCAGTGCTGCCACCTGACAGGCTTATTGGATAATTAATAATGAGCAGATATACAGCTGTTCCTATTAAAGTGACCAGTGATTGTATACAGCTAGATTATTCACTGGAGGAAGTGAAGCAGCATGGTTCTGTTCTTTGATGAGCAGGGATCAGGGGCGTCGGGGCTCCAGCTTGTGAGAAAGTTGGGACAGAGTACGTTGGTTGTCAATCACACTGATTTGCCGCGCATAGAGCCGAACATCCTGGTGGTTCTTGGTAGCTTGAGGAGCTTCATGGTCTATAAACATATGAAAATAATACAAGGGGATCAGAGTGCAAGCAATTTTGGATGTACTTTTTTCATATTCATGTTATAATTTAACTGCTATCTGGTTAAAATGGCAAATACCCTTTGCCATTACAATTCTATATAATTAAACATAGATACAAATAATAATCATTATATTATATAAATGTATAATTGAAAAGACCCTACTGGCTGTCATAATAGAAAAGGTTAACTGACTTGCATACTGGTGGAAAAATAAGGGCGAGGGTTTCAGAATTAACACCAAATTTCCCTACAACTACAACTACAACCTACTAAACCAAATTATAAAGATCAGCATCTGTAAGCAAGAAAAATGAAATTGCACAACTTTGTTCATGTTAAGTCAATTTACCTAACCTGCTGAATAATCATCTAAACCAGAAAAAGATGTTCTTCAAGCTGTGGACTTACTGAAGGGCTGACTTCTGCAGTATCTTATTATCCGGACTGTGTTGGCAATCATTCGCTGAAAAGTTTAAAACCATTACAATAATCTTCCACAGATCCATTACAATGTTATATATTATGAACTCTTTAAATTTATTACTTATTATTCAGTTATTCATATGAATGTATGTTATTCAGTAATTACCATGAATCTTATAGTAACTACAAAAATGTTACAGAAAAGATCCAGTCAGGAGAGTAAGGAGTGCCTCATCCTAGAAGTTTAAAGGGTTAAATGGCTTTAAATATAAAACTCACCATTTTCTCAAAGTTCACCAAACTGTCAACAAATGTCTTGTTGCCCTCATGAGTAAAAATCATATCTGACAGGAATATAAAATCATAAATTAGACATTCAGAATTATAGAACTTTTTTTCAGGTTAATAAACTCATCTATGCTCCTGGTATACTTAGTTTTATGTTCTATTATTATGTTATAAGTGAGTGATTAATGCAGTTACACAGGCCCAATTTGCACCCACCTTTTATCAGTAAAGGCATGAAGGGGATGATGGGAGGGTCCAGTTTTGCCACAGTGAGGCGGTATGCTCTGTGGTTCCTAGAGGGGTCCTGAAACATTCACAGAAAGATAAAGAAAGTTTGAGGAAGTGGGTGAGAGATGCAATTTGCTTACTATTTTTCCCCATATGTACTAAAATGTAAGAGTTTAGCTTACCATCAAGTTTTCATACTCTGCATAAACCTTCTTAAACTTGCTGGGAAGTTTCTGTAAGGAGCAAGGAGTGAAATATTCTTACATTTTTTCCCTGAATGGAAGATTCTCATTTAGGTATGTGTATGAGTTAAGCACATATGAGGATGTTCTGAGGAAGCTTACCTCCCATGTCTGAATGAGTCGGCTGACTGCTGGATTACTTAATCCCATAATAATAGCAAAGAACGAGTTCAGATTCTTAAACTCTTTACAGCTAAGAAAGAGAAAAATAGAGAGACACAGACATTATTTTAACTATCTATCTATAATGAAACAGTGCATAAGCTCTTAGAAACAAGTACATATCCAAATAATTTCTGAACCATAACACCATGTAAGTTCTAAACTGAGTAATTGTGATGAATTCTTGTGATGTCAATACTGAGCAAAATAATTAGCATTCTATTCATTATCATGAAGCCCTAGTGTCTTTTTTAACTCTTATGATTCATGAACGTTTGCCCTAAATTAAAATCAAATAAATATGAGTCTCACTGGGCAGCAATCTTGATGAATTTCTTGAGCAGCTGGACACGTTTACTGAGGGTGGAGCAGAGGCACACCTCTGTCACCACCCAAAGCTGGATCTCATTGAACCGGCGTAGAAAGAGATCTAGATTCGCCGTCGCCTTTTTAAAGTGCTGCCGACCGAATGTATGGTAAATCAACTCGTGCTGAAGGAGAGCAGAAGGGATATTATCAGTTCAGCTGAAGAAAAACCAGTCACACAATTTCAGGTATCAACTCACTCGTGCTTTCACTCTCATGAGTGTGTCGTGTGTGTGTGTGTGTGAGACATTGTCACTAGTGTGACCCTACACTCTGTCACATTCATTATAGTATGTGAATAACTGCTGTGATGTGTTGCCTTCATTACACGTCTCACTTCACAGGCTGCGTATTTGTGGTTTTCAGTGGCAGAAGTTTATTTCCGTTCATCTTGCACAATCTCTCAAAGTACCATCTCTTGTTAATGTGAACCTATTGCACTCTGCTGTGCTAAACCATTTACTGTGTAACATTTGATTTCTTTCCTGTATGGAATATAGTTGTGGAAAACATACAAGAATTTGCATTGAGTGTGTGTTTTTTGTCATAGCTCTGTCACTCTGGATAAAAGCATCATCCAAATGAATAAATGTTAATGTTTGCATGTTTACCTCATGCACACAGTTGAAGAGTTCCCATTCATAAAGGGTCATTTGGTAGGCCACCTCTTTGGAGCTCATTAGCTCTAGGGTGGACATGGAGCCAGCAGATGGTCCCTCTTGCTCTGGTAGTGGAGTCTGTGTTCACAGTGAAGTCTAATAATCACTCAGGGTTTATAGACTTCATGAAACACCACACTATGCACCTTCTGTAGACCTGCAAAAGCTGTTGCTTCATAGACATCTGTAGTCAATTAATACTTGTTTTTTGAAGTGTCTTAAGTATTTTACCTGTCTATCTATAACATTCAACTCTGAATAACCTCTGAGTGCATATCTGAATAATTCATGAACTATAACTTATACACCATGTTTGGCTTCATGCATTCACTTACAAATTCCTGTAAATATGTAGCATTTATTTTCAGCAAAATATTGTTAGTATTGAACAACTGTTACTGTAAGCAATTGAGCAGTCAAAGCATTTAAAGTGTATGAAAATGCAATGCACTGTGGAAATCTAGCATTTTAAGCTGAAATACAAATAGTGAATACTCTTTGTGTCAGTATCAGAAAATTAGCCTATCGTTTTTGTGCTCTTTATTCAAGTGACTATTTTTGAAATACCAGCTAGTCAGTTGGATCCTGCTTCGATTTGGATAAACCTCCACATTTTTGCAAATGAAGACTGCAAAGTTGCAAATGTAGTTAAAATTAATGTTAATACTTACAGTATTACTGGACACAACAAGTGATACTATAAAAACTATAGAAACTGTAAATATAAAAATATTGTAAATATAACCGTAAATATAAAAATTGTGCTGCCACTAAATTACTGTAAATGTTACAGGACATCCCAAGACTGCAAGACTGCCAGAGAGTGAAAGTGTAAGTTACTTTGGAAAAAAATGTCCAGCCGAAAGAACAACAACATATAAGTGTAGTAATATGGTTTTGTGTGTGTGTGTGTGTGTGTGTGTGTGTGTGTGTGTGTAAGAGAGAGAAGGAGAGAGAGAAAGAGAGAGAGAGAGAGAGAGAGAGAGCAAGAGAGACATTGTCACTAGTTTGACCCCACACTCTATCAGGTGTGTGTGTGTGTGTATGAGTTTCTGGCTTATATTTACCAAAGAGTTAATCTGTTCCCTGGAGCAGACAAACAAACGGCCATTAACGCTGAGGGAGGAGAAGATGGACACTTCATTGGGCTTCAAAACCACTTTTTCTGAAAACAAAAAAATCTTATTAAATAACAGTAATAGTTATTTAATCATTCTATTATTAACAGTATATAACAGTAATAATAATAACAGCAACAACAACAACAACAATAATAATAATAATAATAATAATAATAATAATAATAATACTTTTTCAAAATTTCATTTGTTCATTTTGACAAGATTAACAGGTTAAACAATATAATAATTGAGCTGTGAACAATGAGGGAGGATTCTAATCATCTGATTTATAACACTGCTTTTAAGAATCATTGTTCCCTAAAACAATGTTTAACCAGTGTTTAATGATATATAGGTATATATATTCAGCCAAATGAAAACTTGTTGTTGGTATGTACACCAATTGATCAAAAAAAGGGCTCACTAGAATTCACACAACCCCAAATCCAATCAGTGACTTCACCTATCACTATCACTGGTGCCAAAAATCCCTGATCATGGTTTCAAGTCTAAATATAGTGTGTTATTATTGTTTTGGAGCACTCACACACTTTTCCTGAAGCAGGGCCGAGGAGTGTGTGTTCTCCTGCCTGGTTGCCATAACAGAGTGCTTGCTGTTCTATAATAACCCCGAGCCCTCACTCTCCTCTTTATCATCACGAACCTCTAAATGTGACAGTTATGCTGTAATACATCCGTGAAACAACCAGATGTAGACAGCACACATACAACACACAGTGGTGTACCATCTGCATCAGAAACTCATGACAAAAAATAATGTAATAGTACCATTGTAAACCTTAGAAAAGTTGAAACATTGTGTGTGTGTGTGTGTGTGTGTGTGTGTGTGTGTGTGTGTGTGTGTGTGTGTGTGCGCGTGTGCGCGCGGTGTTATTATGAAGGTCAGTATTAGGCCATTATGGAAAAGCATGTCTCCTCTCCAGCATCCACAGTGGTGCCTAGAGTTTTATATAATGCAGCGATAGTGATGCAGCGCTGAGAATAAAGCCTTCGTGTGGCAAGCAGCCAGAGGTCACACACTTAGAGTGCATTTACATAGCCATTCATTAGACACACTTGAAAATTAAAGTGGACTATAATGAAGCACTTACCAAGTTTAAATAAACATTTTTTTCACAAGAGTTGAATCCATTCTTAAAATGGTTAATAACAAAATATGCGTGTGCATAGATAAATGTTCTCACCACCAGCTGAGCTAAGGTGAACCAGGAGAAGATCGTCTTGTGAGCCCAGTTTATCTGATACAGCAGACACAACCTCTCTGACAGAGGCAGACACAGGCACTCGGATGGTGGTGTAAGTGTGGTCGCTACAGTACACCTTAAACAGAACTGCAGGGAGAAAAAAGCAGTGGTTAAATGCATTGACAATGAAGAGTCTGGTGTTCTGAATATTTCAGGTTGATGAGGAGACAATGATTTTGGTTTAAAACTCATAATTATCATCAACACTTCTACTTTTACTGACTCCAGGGGTTAAACTGGGATTTATAAGATGAGGCAGCCCTTATATCTTTCAATTGCATCAACAATATGGGAATGCTAGATTTTAATTTATATATTATTATAAGAAATGATATATAATAGAAATGAGATTTCACTACATCGTCTGTTTTCTTTCACTACATCGTCTGTCAGCTTTGATATTAAAATAATATTATTATAATAATAATAAAGTGTGACTTCTGGTTAAGATGTGAAATACTGTGCAAATGTCTAAGGTATGTGCATTTAATGCTGTAAAGCAAAAATGGCTTCACAAATCATGAAATTAAGCTTTTTCAACACTTCTATAAGCAGTAAACAACAGTAAACTAATTAAAATATAGATCAGTAATGTCTAGTACTCTGTGTAGTTGTATAAGGTAAGTTTTTTGAAGCATCCCAGAGAATCTGCCACAGTTTTTCTCGTGACTTTGACTGTTATACTTGCTGCTATGTGTCATGTAGACAGGTATGGTCACAGGTGCAGATATATAAGATTTTATTAAACTTTGAAATCAAACAAAGTTGTAAACCAGGAACAAGAACAAGGTGCAGGCAATGGTCAGATGATAGACAAACAACATGAACTAGGCAAGACTGTGGACAAAAAACAGAAAACTAAAAACAGGACCTAAAACAGAAAAGCAATATAAATACAATGACTTGGGAACAACTGGAACAAAGTGAACTCATTGTGCATACTTTACAAAGAAGGAAAAAACACAAGAGCTTAAATTCACAGAATAATCAAAGGGCAAACTAAAAACAGAAGAAAGTAATCAAGATGCACTAGAGATACAACCGACAACAGGACATGAGCAGGGCACCCTAGACAGGGGGCTCTCGCCAGGGTCAGGTAGCTGAGTGAGAGTAGACATGCGAGGCTGACTTGCTGAGCTCTGGATTGAACTTGACTAGAGAAGCCACCTCATCACCTTCTGGCGTGTGCTTGGCTGGAGAGGCAACACCATAGGCGTCTGGCTTAAGCTTGTTTGGAGGTGCCACCTTGTTGGGCTATGAGATGAGCATGGTATGGGAGATCGGCCCATCGGCTGTCCGAACCTTCATCTCCCATTCGTCTCCAGCCCTCCCCTCCATATAGCAGGTCATGTGTGGCCGACTGGGTTAAATTTCTAGGGGGAACTCCTCCTCAGTCTCCCAGAACTGAGGTACCTTAGAAGGATCACAAACTCAGGCATGCTTTCCAAACACAGGTGACCTTGGGCGACCCGGTCATTAGCCTGTTAAAGCCGGTACAACATGAACCTCAGCCATTCCTTGTCCTCGGCCTTGGGGTTCACCAGACTTTCAAAATCAAGTTGGCACTGTAGCAAGAACCCATCCTGTGCAAATTGAGTGCTGTCAAAGTGAGCTGGGGTGTCCAAAGGGATCCACTGGGGAAACTGCATCAAGCTCAATGCCAGCATGGTGATTCTGGCATTACTCATACTCCCCACTTGCTTCCCCGCTGCAGCCATTGTAGGGCAAAGTATTCTGTCACGTAGGCGGGTACGGACGCAAATGCAAGTATACAAGACTTTATCAAGGCAGGATACACCCTGGACAGAGTGTCAACCCATTGCAGGGCACACACACACACTTCAGACAATCAACCTACAATGCATGTCTTTGGACCAGGGGAGGAATCCCTCAAGGCATGGGGAGAATATGCAAACTCCACACACGGCAGAGGCGGGAATCAAACCCCCAACCCTGAAGGTGTGAGGCAAACGTGCTGACCACTAAGCCACCGTGCATCCCGAGCAAAGAAACACTAGGGCTTAAATACACAGAATAATCAAAGGGCAAACTAAAAACAGGTAAGACACATTATTGAGTAAACCAATGACAAGACATTGGGTGGAGACAGGACATGAACCACAGCAAAACACATGTGGCAATGTAAACTAACACTCAACAATACCGGAATGTGTACCAGAGCAAAAAAATAAAATGGACACATTTTTGCTTTACAGTATACACACAGCATTGAGCGCCTTTACTGGATTCATACATTTTACCTTTTTTTTGCATTGAAAATTTCTGTATGAGGTAGAGTAAAACCCCTGCTCAAAATACAACTTGAAATACAACTCAAACTGAGAGATACTCACTCTCATCTGTGCTTTTGATTGGCTGCCTTTTTTGCAGTTTCTCATCTCCCATACTGAACTGCCGAAGGAGCACTTTGTGCTGCGATCAGAGGGATTAAACATAAACTACTGAAGACACACACTACTCTAGAACATCAAATAATGCAAATCGCTCTGATCTTTCACAGATATAATATCTTTTCCTCACCTTTTTCTGAGAGGGATTCGCATCATCTGAACTGAAAGTAAAAATGAATGAATTCGTCATGCTCAGAATTAGTAAACTTCATCATGGCTTTTTCAAAAAACATTTTAAAACCTGACCAATAGAAACTAGAAGAAGAATACAATCTTACTTCTGTTTGAGGACAGTTTCCAGCTCAGGAAGCTGATCTTTGAGCGCAGGGATAAGTTTGGCATCTTCAGATACTGCCATGTAAAAATCCTGCAAAACAAACAATAAAGTACACTCAGTATCAAGCAGAGATCTTCCACACACACCCCTGCTTATATCTACAATTATGTTTGCATTTGGTTTCTGGTTGATCTGTTTTTCTTTTCACTTTATTGTGTTAAGATTACAGCAGTTGGGTATAAATCAGAATTTATATGCATGAGCTGAAAAGTTTGAATCACTCTCGACTTGCTCTAGTTATTTATTTTTGACGATCTAAAACTGTCAGCATATTTTCTTTAAGTTATATAAGTTCAAACAGGCACAGACTCTCAAGCAGTTTGCAATGAGCAGTAAAGCTGAGTCATTGCAATCAGAAAAAATCTTTCACAAGAATTAAAAAAGAAAAATGGACTATGAAACTAAGAAAAGGGTCTAAGAAAAAATAGTTGTGGAGTCATTATCAGCATTAAAATCTATAATTCGTAAATGGAAGGAACACAGATAAGAGCACTTAAAGTGAGTGGAAAAATTATCTGGGGAAAAAAGAGTGCCTGAGAAACACTCAAAAATCTGAAACAAATAGCATAAGCTATTAGACACAAGTGGAATAAAAGCCACATCATCTCATTCAGAAATATAATTTTGATTGTTTCACTCTTAATAATTCTGACATTTTTTTCATACTTCCAATAATTCAAGTAAAGTTTGTACTTTCTTAGTGACTTTAAGATATTGGATTAACAGTGTGCAAACTTTTGCACTTCACTGTATGTTTAACTATGCTACATTTTTAGGAAAACTAATAACTAATGCAGGACATGGAGTGTCATCATAATTTTTAAGCCAGTGATGAAACCCTGAAAATCGAAATGTTGTACCTCAGTGTAATATGAAACCTATCGTTTACTGAAGCTGATGCAGAATCGTTTATTCAGGTTTGTGATTGTAACATAAACTGAAAAATTGCCCTTGGTGTTTATGTGCTGAAGGAGACCTGGAGGAAGGCCAGAGAGCTCTCCTCCTCTTGCAGGTGGGGAGTGTTAATGGCAGCCCACTGCAGCACCAGACGAATGACTCTGCGCTTGTTATTCAGAGCGTAGTCGAGCCTCTCCTGATCACTTCCCTGAGACGCCTGCGACTGGTAGGTGCACTGAGGTTAAGGACACAATGTACAATACAGCACATGACCTGGTTACAACTGCTGAGCTTCCAGAAGTCTCTAGATACCATATATTGCAAGGTTTAAATGACAAGTATGGTCCAATTTATGCTACAGAATTGGTTGACTCTGGTATTGAAAAAGAAAGTTTCTAAGGCTATCAGAAAGGCTTCAAATAAACAAGAGCCTAATGCAAAACAGGGAGAGAGAGCGATAAAGCAATATTAAAAGTATATTAGATTAATATATTTAAGGTATATTAAAGAAAGGGTATATTTAAAATAAGGTAAAAGTTACAGAGATAAAGGATATTGGGCAATGAGGAGTGGACACAGTTGCTTATTGGGAATAAATACACAGTGCATAAGCACAAAGTCATCCAACGCTGGATCTGCAGATAGATAGAAAGAGTGAAAGACAGATTAAGAAATATAGACAAATGTAAAAACATTGATAAAAGAACAAAAACAAATCTCTATCACTATCTATTTCAACATGTCCAGTAAACATCAAGCCAGACCCCTGTATACTAAACACATGGCTTGGTCTGCATTAGATCAGTAGATGTGTTTAGTACTAAATATAGACATGTCCAATCTGGACTCGTTCACTCATCCTTCACCCAACCACTCCTACATATCAGAGGGAAAATGCTGTGGGATACATAGTAAACAGTTTACTAGTAAATTGTATCCATGAACCTGACTGAGACTGGTCAACATTTACTGAAAGAAATGAGCTGACTGCATTAGAAAATGCAGCCTAGATAATTCTTCCACATTTGTCAGTTTAATTTGTATTGACTGCCTCAATAGAGTATGTGTGATTACCTCGGACAAGAATTTCTACACAGTTCTCCAAACTGAGAAAATAATTGAAAAGCTGTTTAACTGATATTCACTTATAATTAACATTGAATGAATGAATGAGCTGTTATTACAGCCAATAATTGCTTATGCAAACAATCTTTAGAAAAATACAATTTTATTTGTTGTCTATATTAGTTTATGTTAAAAGCTGGTCAAGTCTAAAAGAGTAAGAATTTTAGGGTTGCCTGTATGCAGCATTGACTTATTTGTGATGTGGCACTCCACAGTAGTGGACACACTCAGGTCTTAATACTTTGCAATTTTAATAACTATTTCCATTTCCTGCTAGGTTTAAATGTTTTCATTTTTCGTGTCCTTTGTATACAGTGCTTTACTTTTTAAAAAAAAATCTTTTGTTGTGCTGTATATTTTAGGTTAGAATTGTTTGGCCAGCAGGGGGCTCACACTCACCCCATTTTCCATTACCCTTCTCAGAGTCATGATGCTCTACACACAGAAACCCAACAGTGTCCTGACAAATCTTAATGCAGACTTGAGGCATTACAATAATTCATTTGTTTATTCTGATTGAAAATATCTAATAAGTCCATTTCCATTTTGGCAGACACCAGTGTAGAGGGAGAAAGGGTTACTTAAAGGGTTTTATAAATGTTCCATTACATTTACGGCAGATGCCCTTGTCCAGAACAGCTTATATTTTAACTTATAGATCTGAGCAGTTTTTAAGGGTTAAGGGCCTTGCTCAAGGTGCCAGCAGTGGCAGCTTGGTGGATCTGGGATTTGAACTCACAACCTTCCAATCAGCTGGCCAACATTTTAACCACTAAACTACCACATCCCTCATACATTACATGTAACTATATAATTATATAGTATACCATTATATAAAATAAATAAACATAACTATAATTTGAAAATAACTATACACTGAGCAAATAAATGACATGCATGCCGCATCACAGCACCCTCTAAAAGATTCATTTATTTGTAACGACATGTATCATTTATAAGCATTTCACTCCGTCATACTGTTATTTGTCATATGGTCATGTATGTGACAAATAAAATTTGAATTGGATACCATTGAGTTTTATTCCTTACATGTGATGAAAGTACCTGACTCTGTAAACTTGGAATCTAGTTTCATGGTCTCTAGGAAATGTTCAAGAATCTTCTCTGGCGTTCCAGACATCACAGTGTATCTACAGAACGCAATATTAAATAAACATTCAGTGTATCCACAAAGCACTATTAACATCTGATAAAGTGCAGATGCACACACATAGTGAATGAATCATTAATGAAGGAAGAGAAGAGAATCAGAGAGACTGAGATAAAGAGGTAGTGATGGGGTCATACTTGAGTGGTGAGGAGCCAGCATGGCTGGAGCTTCTGATGCTGCTCTTTTCAAGAACTAAAACATCTGCTTCATGTTCCTTCAAACGCACTGTATTTGCTTCTACATCCTACAAAATACACACAGGCCTTATCTTAACAGTTACATAAGTAAGTGAATAAAACATTACTGGTTAATAGACATATGCAGACATGTACAACAGTAGAAACTCTCTCTCTCATACACACACACACACACACACACACACACACACACACACACACACACACACATAGAGTGCTGAATGGTGGGGTCAGCATACTGGATTAGCAATGTTGTGAAAAGAAGTGTAGTCAGCAGATTAATTGATCCTGGGATCTAACACACACGCACACACACACACACACACACACACAGGATTGCTCTGGGTAACTATTGAAATATAAATATAGTAAAGTAAGGCATAGTCTTAGTGTTTATTATATTCATACATTAATAGACATTAATAGCTGATATTTGATCTGTGTATTAGAGTGGTGACTCTCTAAGAGCGCTGAGTACAAGATTTCTCAACATTTTCCATTAAGTTTGAAGCAACACAGAGTTACAGAATTTGTTGTTGCAGTTTTGCAAAACCTCCAACAGAGGGAGACTTTAATTGATCAGTAAACTAGTATATGGACTGATCTGTTCAGATAAATAAACCATATATATATATATATATATATATATATATATATATATATATATATATATATATATATATATATATATATATATATATATATATATATGTATATACAAAACTCTCAGTAGACAATTTTCATTGTCTAACCCTCAGTATCTGGTTAGACACTGATTCGTTTTTCCTGAGCTATGGCTCCTATTGTCTAAGCAGAGAGGATTTTCCTGTGTCAGAGTCAACAGTTTGTAAATGACATGGCATGTAAAGGGGGAGAGACGGAAACAGAGAAATAAAGAGGTAGCAATGCACCTAAAAGTTATTACTGAGCAACAAGCACTCAATAATAAAAGTACCACAGTACATCAAGCAGCATACTAAATGAACACAGAAAACATAAATAATATTGTAATTATGATCTCACCCTGAGGATCCTGTTAAAATCATCTTTGTCCACCCTCAGGAAGTGGCAGTTGTCCTCTCGCAGGACAATGGAGGCTGCACGCGGTGCATCATTTACCAGAGCGAGTTTCCCAAAATCATCCCCCTCATGCAGTGTGCAAACCACACCCTGCAAACACACACACACATACACACACACACACATCCCTCCACTGCTCACACCATCATCACTGAAAACTCAAAAATGTCTTTCCAGGATTTATATGATTAGAAAACATTGTTATGTTAGAAAAGAAAGAACAGTAATATAATGATCTCACCTTGCCATAAATGACCACATTGACTGAACCCTTTAGGATGATGTACCATGAGGTTCCCTCCTCTCCCTGATTAAACACTGACAGTGAAAGAATTACAAACACAAGTATGAAAAACGAATGAGAAAAGTGACACAGAAATACATATTCAGGTGGTAATCATTGTCATATTAAACTAGTTTTAATCTACTAAGAGGTGTGTGTAGAATTCTGCTCAAACAGGCCCAATTTATCTACTCACATACTGTTCCTGCTTTTGCATGGGACTCAAAAATGAGGACGCCTGCTAACTCCCTTTTAACCTGAAAATACATAACAAACAATAAAAAAACAACTGTACAATTTCTTTAACCTACATCTCCTTATCTAAATATTTTCATTAACAATCTTCTGCTTCTTACTCAATTTTTTTAAGAAATCAGTTGAACATCAGTTGTTTATGTAGTATGTTATTCTTCAGTGCAATGTGGTCTGAGGAATCGCTCCTTTAAAGGTTATACTGTACTACTGTGTGACTTGACAGCGCATTGCCAGGCCACTCACAGGGAGATCAGAAGGACGTTAATGTAATTTAATTCTGCAGCATGCACACTTACCGTTGTAGAAAGGTGAGATAAGGCTTTTATATGCAGCAGTTCCTCATAAATAATCTCTAAATCATCTACTGTCCTCTGGCCAGGCCTGAAAGAAAGATATGTAGATGACTTTTATAACTAGAATAGGATTAGAAAATATTATAAAAGAGAGTTTTAAGACATCAGAATACAGGCTGTACAATGAACACTACAGTTGTGGCTTCACTTTTAGTGTTTTTCCCCTAATCTGATAAAAAAAGACATTTCCTGTGGTGATTTACTGTATGTTACTCAACCTGTGCCTAATCAGCACTATTTGCAAAAAAGATCTAAGCAGGAAGTTTGCCAGGACAAGAGTGTATATTAATCAGTTAAATTTCACAGCTGTTCTATTCATAGAAGTGCCCTTGGGGGGAAATACAATGACAGTACAGCTCTAGAGGTCACTCCTATTTCTGTGGCAGGGACGTACTGTTTTCGAAGGATCATGCGCATGTGGGCGTCCGGGCCCATCTGAGACAGGAAAAGGAGGGTGTCCTGCAGTTCTTCCTCACTCTCTTTCTTTTCCTCTTCACTGGGGAGTGGTGCATCTTCCTGCTCATCATCCAGGAAGCGATAGAACAGGTACTTATCCTGGAAATTCAGCTCCTGATCAACTGCAACAAAAAAAAGGCCAGCATTATTCATTGTAGAGGGAATAAACACACACACACACACACACACACAAACACACATTCACCTGAGAGCACCATAACATATGCTGCGCTGACTGTGTGTGTTCCATTGATTTGCACAGAAAGGAAATAAAGGTTCAATTAGGATTCTTCTCATGCAGCAGGCAAGCCAGTGCTAGCTCTGGACTGGAGCGCGTGCCAAGTGCGTGCCCACAGAGAACGACAAAGCCTGTAAATTACGTCTGCCTCATTCAGCAAGTGGAACATCAGCTCAGTTCCAGTCATACAGCTCTTTCACACAGAGACAAACGTGTGATTAGACTGTAATTACCTGTGATAGTGTATAATCAGATGTGATATTGGACAAAAATATAACACAAGAATGGCTTAATAATATCATTCCAAAATAAAAAAGAAATAAAATTAACCTAGGCAATAAGTGATATTTTGGGCTTAAACACATTTTTAACACAGCACATTTTTTCTTCCATGCTCTCCCTAATTTAGTCTTGACCAAATCCCACACAACACCCAGCTCTACTCTATCATACAACAGCTTGACCAGGGAAGGTGTTACCTCTGAGACACGGGAAGCAGCCAAGCATCTTTTCAAACTGCTACTCATGCATCATCACAGCCTAGAATAACACATTCAGGAAGTTGTACCACCCTCTTCCACATACATGACACCAAGGACTGGTTAGTGTCACTATGAATAGTTAGCGAGAACTGGTGCTATTGACAGTTATTGTACGGTGTTTCTCCCACCCACGCAGCACAGCCAACTTTGCTATCCCAGACATGGATGGCTGTGGCATCATTGGGATTCAAACTCATGAACATTGGCTTTGAAAATTCTGGGGGGGGTTTTTGTTGTTTTTTTAATTATTGCTACCCCATCAATTTGGTGCAGTTTTTCAGAAAGAATAACAGTACGTTGTTATATTTGTATAAGAGAGAATACTCTTTTGTATTAAACATTTCATGGTCCTTTATATTATTAGGTTGATTTAGTTGCTTGTTTGGGGTCATTATCTTGCTAAGTAATTAAGCCTTAACAGAGTTAACTAAATTTCCTTAAATATCCTAGTCTAACTTCATAAGTTTCACTGGACCAACAGCTACAAAACAACCTCAATGCATCAGTAATCTATAACTATATTTTACAACAGGTGTCAGATGCTTTTCCTTGTCCCCCTTTTTCACCAGAACTACTGATATTTATGGCTAAAAGTTACATTTGGTCCTGAGTGGTACTGACCAAATACAAGCGTCTTTTGAATGCTGAGCAGTATTTTAAAGTGTATATGTATTTTTATATACATAACTTGCAAAAATAGAATTGGGTAAAGGCAACAATAAAGTTTCTGGATAATGAGTGTTGGAGTTTAAAAAACAGTTTGGCTCTTAATGGTGCACAACACAGTCATCCCAATTCTGCATAAGATTTGAAAAGTGATTTGAGTGATTTAAGTCGAAAAGGGAAAGAAGAATAGAAAATACTGATATAAATATTCAGAATGGTGTGTATTGCACAAGAATACAAGAGTGTATAGCACTGTAACTCAGTTCAATCCAATTCAATTTTATATGTACAGCTCTTTTAACAACAGACATTGTTTCCAAGCAGCTTTACAGAAATATAAAAATTCTGAATAAAAATTACAAAGTGTAAAATTTAAATATATATTTATTTCTATTGATCTCTAATGAGCATTGATGGTGATAACTGACCGTGGTTGAGTACGCCTTCCTCCAGCAACACCTGCCACATCCCAACAGCCTGAACCCGCGTGTGCACACAGGAACTCTGCTGCATCTGCCAGTCAACCAGCTCTGTGCCTACACAACACCGCCTACACACACACACACACACACACACACACACACACAACACACACACACACACACACACACACACACACACACACACACACACAAAGCACCGACTGAGCTGTACCAAAATGCCTCTGTGAATGAGTCTGCAAATGTGCATTAGTTTATTAGACAGGAATGTCGCTGCTCCTCGGATGCTTACTTGTAAGTCTTTAGGTGGTATTTCCTGTCTCGGATCATGTGAGGTGCTTGGGTGAGGATGGCATTCCTAAGCACTTTACCCGCCCGCATGATCTTCTCAGATGGAACCTACAAAATTCACAAATATCTGTATCACCACAGGAAAGTGCATTCTTCTGCACTGTGATTGGCTAACACAGCTGTCAGTCGGATGATGGGATGGATATCTGTATTATGATCTGTATTATGGGGAATGTTTTCAATAAATGATTGCTGAAAAACAAAATGTAGAGAGATACTGGAAGACACTGAAAAAAAAAAGAAAATACAGAAAGTGTGTGAGAAAGGGGAAAATATTCAAGTACAGGTTACTGATTCCATCTTACAAATCTTTAATAATTGTTTGATAACTATTTCTTAAACTGTCTTGTTGAATTACAAAAAGACAGTCTAAGACTAATACCTACAATCTGAAAATGCAGCCATGATAATTATCAAAATATTTCATTCATTGTCCGCCGCTTATCCAATCTATTCTCAGGTCACGGGGAGCCTGTGCCTATCTCAAGCATCATTGGGCATCAAGGAAGGATATACCCTGGACAGAGTGCCAACCCATCGGAGGGCACACACACACGGTGGAGGCGGGAATCAAACCCCCAACTCTGGAGGTGTGAGGCAAACATGCTAACCACCAAGCCACCGTGCCCTGAAATATTTCAGCAACTGAATAATGCCAATTCATGAAAAACTTCTATTTGCACATCAACATATTTCTCACAGTAAACTTTCTGTTTTCTGAGTGCAGCTCAGTTCTGCTCTTTAAAAAGAGGAAGGTAGCACATTTAATGGCAGTGTGCCACTATATACATAAACTCTAAAAAGAATGAAAAGGTACGCTGATTGCAATAATTAATTGCATTAGTGCATTTCAATGTGTCCTGATTTTAATTATGTTTTGTTGAGCAGTTACAGTGATTGTGTGGGTTAAAGCCATTAATAGCGTCATTCAAAACAAATCCATTTCGGAGCTCAATCAAGCAGTGCAACGTTTTGTCAGTTAAATAAATAATATTTTTAGATACCAAGTGTTTCTAAAATATACCCTTAGAAAAGCTCCCTTCAGCGGGGTTCTTTGTATATTTAAGAGTTTCCTTTAGTTTCACAGGCTTTCTGATAGGGAAACACACTGTTATAAGGTTCCTTAAGGGTTATCTAGTTTACCCAAAAGTGTTAGTGTATTTGACACAAGCACAAACAAAAGGTCTATAAAATAGAGAACAGTGAGTTACAAAAACAAAATAAAGAGTTTTGCTGAAAAGAGAACCTGCCTATAATCTTACAACCATGCGCATTAAATTGAATGAACTGTAATTGGTCCAAATGATGAACTAACACACTTTTTTTTTACAGTGTCAGACTCAACACATTTCAGTCTTTAAATGTTCTGAGAGTTACTCTTAAAAGGTTTCTCTAAATACCGGAATTTTAAAAGGTTCTTTTAAGATGATCTTAGGAATTGCTCCACTTGGGTCTGATGATGTAAGAGTGATACTACTAAACTTTAAAGTGTTGGAAAAATTACACTGGTTCAGTGTATGAGCCTAACTTTTAAAGTGCACAACATATCGAAGAATTTCCCATTCATGAAAAGGTTGCATTTCCCCTGGAATAGCCAGAGTGGAGGCCCTGCAGGCACATCAGCATGTGCTGAGCTGCAGGAGATGAACCCCTTCTGTCTCTGGGAGCCAGAGAGGATACCCCCACCCCCCAGCCATGTCCTGTTCACATGCCAGCACACTGCATTTTTTAACACCCTCCCACTTTCAGTTATGCATTATGCATTACAACGCTTCTCTCAAATTCTTTCAGTTCATTAAGACGCTCTTGAATCAATACAGCTTCATTAATAATCAGGTGTTAGCAGGTTAAAATTAAGTGTCACATATCACATATTTGCAGCAGACTGGAGAATGACTCTGCTTCCAATTGACTGAATATTTAATTGTAATTTATTTAAATGTATTAAGTTACAAACTCTAAGCAGAGGAAAATGATGTATGAGAAGTACATTCATACCTTATTCAGGTGTCTGGTCATTGATCCTAGGGAGTTACCCAGATTCTCTTTGTCAGGCATTCCTAAAAAACAGACAAAAATCAACTGAATTTACAAAAGGCATTGATAAAATTCTTCAGAAGAATAATAGTCTTAGCACATACTGTACACAGCCATAGAGATCCCTCTTGGTCTTTAACAGAGATTGTCAACCATATAACAGCTTAAACAGAACACCAATGAGACTGCAGCAAAAACGTAAAGGACGGCTCAGAAATGCCCCATGATAGAGAAACAACTGTTGGGAATTCATGGTGAGTGTTCGTGTGTGTGAGGATGTGTGTAATCTGTAGAGGCACATCCTGAGGGAGGTCAGGAAAATAGGCTTGATCTTCACTTAAGGTTACAAACGTAAGCACCACTCCTTCAGGACAAACAGTCCATTTAGAGCATCCGGCCTTCTAATACTCTTATCTTTCACAAAGCACACCCTTTCTTTCAGCTGAGACACGATTCCTTTTATAGACTTTGAAAAACACTGCTAAAAATATTCTAAAAAGATATCTGTGGGCGAGATAACATTTTGTATTTTTATTTCCAAATCATCTTTGCATTTGAAGCAAAAATGCCTAGGGTTAGGGTTAGGGTTATTCAACCCTAAAGTTAATTGTTTATGGGTTAAAATATTGAATATTGTAAGTCAAATCATTGGTAAAGTAATTCCTCTTGATCCTAGGTTGTGTATATTACTTATTTGCCCTCTGAATTTTGAAATCACCAAACATGAAAGATTGTTATTAATTCTCTGTTTGTTGGAAGCTAAACTTGTAATTGCATGTTCTTGGAAAAAAGAAGAAAGTCCTGGCGTGTTTCAATGGATACGGGGAGGACCTCATGCCTTGCCTTAGAAAAGATTACCTATTTTTTGAAAAGCAAACTTCATGTATTTTGGTCCATCTGGAAAGTGTTCTATGACTTTTTGCAGAATCTAGATGGTGACTCTTTTGTGGACTTGATGGAGATATATAGACAAGTATGATATTGCTAAATTATTATTTTTTGTTAAGAGTATTGAGTTATTTTTGTGTTTATTTATGTATTATTATTATTATTATTATTATTATTATTATTATTATTATTATCAATAATAATAATAATAATAATAATAATAATTTTATTTATTTATTTTTGTTTTGTTTTTTTACTTATCCAGCTATAATGAAAAATTAAATTGTTGTCTTAACCTGTATGACGATGTTTGAAAATAAAAATTGTTGTTCAAAAAAAAAAAGTCAACTCATAGTTTATTTGGTATCTATTCAGATATATTTATATACGCTAGCTTATAAAACAAAGTAAAGTATATACTAAGACTAGAGTATCTTCTCTTGATAATACTGTATTTTAGACATGATAGTGTATCAAAGATAAATTGAACATCACTGCTTGCAGGAAATTTAGCTCAACTTTGTCGTGTTTGAATGAACACAATGTGTGACTGTTGACATCTCTACTAAAACTCTCAGCTTTAGCAGAAGTCTTCTTTTTTTATTTGATGTCATTATTGTCTAGGAGAAATTATACCGATAATAAAATCTCTGTAATTTTAACCTACCTGCACGGTGCATTTTGACATTAAGCATTTGTTTTCAACATACACAAAATTCCATATTGTTTTTTTTTTATTAAGCGATTTTGGCAAATGAGCAAAATGAGTTTTATCTTTAAGAATCAAATTTATTGTTAAAATGTATTCATTTTTAGTCAACAGAGGAAGAGAGAGTAGACTCACTGTCAGCACTGGTCCCACTCTCCATAACACCATAAGGAGGGGCAAGGAGACCAGCCATGCACTGACGATACTTCTGAGGACACAACAGCACACAACAACAGACAACATGGGGAAAAAAGTAAGGAATGAGTGGGCCATGACTAAGCAATTATACCATTTTAATGATATCTATCCAAGTGTGGTAGAAACATATGGCACCTTTTTATCGGTTTAAAACTTCATCATGGGCCTTAGCATAGAGATTAACATGCACACACACACACACACACACACGCACACACATACACACAAAGCCACAAGGTCACAAGACAAGAGCTGTGTGTGTGAGTGAGGAGCATAGACGCCAGATTAGACCACTATAAACTGTACATTACACACTTCCTGCTTCTTCTTATAAAACAAACTTCTTATAAAGCAATTAAAGCCAATCATCCAATTTCCTCCTGTTTCGAACAGCACAATAGCAGCCAAATGTAACAGAACTCACTACAGAATAAGTTCCATGTCACTTTTAATTGGCTAGCATGTATTATCAGGGAGAAATAAGAGAACAGCCAAGCCGTGGATGCCAGTTACATAGAAGTGTTAAAAATCTAGCTTCATTCTGTATTTGCAATAAAACATTACCTTTGCTGAATACTTTAATAAGAGATTAGATTAGTTTTGTTCAATTATATTAGACTTAATTCATGTGTATATCTGCATAAACTATACTAGATCTATACAGCTGGGATGCCCTTAAGGGACCCTTTCATCCTGCTACATTTTCAGAGGCAGTGTGTAGGTGTGTGCAGTATATGGCACTTAGCGCTGGTCAGAGGCTTAGAATAGTAAGAGATGATGTATCTGTATAATGTAACCTAGTACTGTGAATAGTTATAATCCCTATAATCTGGTCTATTTGAGATTCAGAGGGAATTACAAAGGATAACAAACTCAAAATGCCCTCAAAATCAAAGACCAACACAAACCCACACAAACCCACTACATTCAGGAAACAAAAAGAAATATCCCAGGAGAGGGTTGAAATTTTTGTCATGTATATCTGTATATGGAGTACAGCACTCTCTGTGTGGCACTTGGCTTTACAACAGAACAGTGCAGTTATCAGAGGCTCAAAGCTGAAGTCAGTGGCAGCAGTGTGATGATGATGTAACATTTTATGCTTAGGTTAATGAAAATGACATTTCTATCCGCATGAGATCACAGTGTGGGGTTAGGAACGAGACAGAATAATGGCAAGTGCACTACGAGATGAATTCATGGAAATATATAAAGAAGGTTTTTAGGTGTAGAGAAATAAACCAAAAAAGTCTAGAGCAACAAAATACGTCTTAACGTAATTACTTTTCATGTTGAGTCTTGTTTTTCCACAATTATTTTGCTTGGAAAGCAAACGAAAGCCCATTTCCTAAGAAGCTCTGCTTTACTTTCCAAATCATGCTTATTTGCTAGTTTGTTCAGATACGGGAGAAAAAATTAACAATTTTATGCTTCAGCACCAGCTAGTTCTCTAATATATTATCCTGGCCTATGTATTCAGCAGCGCTCATCTAAGGCAGGATTCATTTGCATTTCTGAGTGAATACTGCACACTGTCAGGATTGATCGTTGTCCGAAGCAGTCTAAAAAACAAATCAAGCTGATATAAGTGAATATCTGTTATCTGCAAGCCATTGTACAGTTTAACATTAATAAGCATGGTGAGTAATGACATAGACTGCAGGGGCCATTAGTCAATACAGACACCTATAGCAGGCTTAATTCTTCTCCCCCCCTAGGAGCAGTGGCTCTAACGAGAGACAGAGAGAGGGAAAGAGAGAGAGAGAAAGAGAGAGAGAGTGCCACATATCATAATTATACTAAAAGCAAATTGATTTGTCTTATATCATTACAGTACATAAGGCCAGATTTCATAAAATGTGGAATATTATGATGATGGATACTAATGGATATCCAATAACCCATGCTGAGAGTTTATTCAAAAGCAATTAATTAAAAATGGCACACTTTTACAGCTCATGGATACTTATCTATCTTAATTATCAACATCTGTCTTTAGTTCACTGTCCATCTCAATGTCTGATATACTGTTTATATATATATATATATATATATATATATATATATATTTTATATATATATATATATATATATAGTTTTATTGGAGGACATGAACCCTTGCAACAGTTATTAAGTTTAATAGTGCTAGGGCCCATTATGCTATTCTTCACCCATTATATTTCTAAACACTTTATAAAGCTGTTTGAATCCTAGATGTCCTTGCACAGACTCCCACACCCTATAAATTACACGGGAATTTATTATAGACTACACAGGAAATTGTTGCTTAAACCTATGACTGAGTTTTACCATATTTTTTAAATATTTCCCAAATATTTCCTTTAATATACTGAGAAAACTAAACGTTTTTATTAGTCCAATATTATATATACTTTATAAAGGATGGTACAAAGCACCAGTTTGTTTTCCATCATTTACAACTGAATGATGACACACAATGTTAAAACCTTAGCCCTCAGGACAAAGACAAAACAACTTAACATTTATTTGCACAAGCAATATTCAGTGGCATTTAATAACATATTCATATTCAAACCTTAGCCTCAAAAAGTTAGAAATCAATAACAATGTTCTGAGGATGTCAACCATTCATACAACACTAATCTATAAACACTCATCGCAGCTTTCCTGAGCTGGAGCGTGGCTGATGTAACCAGGTGATAATAGAGCCTCAAAGACACTACACTGCAAAAAATACCTTCTTAGCAAGTGAAAATATTTTAAATATAGATTAATGTAGATAGTACTTTATTTTTATAAGATTACAAATATTGAAATATTAAACCAATTTCTAGATATTTGTAATCTTTTCAAGATTCTTTTGGCAGATAAGTTTGCTTAGTAATGTATCTGCCAAAAGAATGAAACTATTTCAAGTTTAAAATGAGTAAAGAATATCTAAAAAAAATATATATATATATATATATATATATATATATATATATATATATATATATATTTTTTTTTTTTTTTTTTTTTTTTTTTTTATAGCCTCAGTGCGCTGGAGTGCTAGTAACTGCAGACTCCAGCAAGCAGAAAACATGTACAACATGTATATTGAACTCAAAATTGCTATCATTTCTGCATCACATGTACTGCCAAAATAAAATAAACTGCCATCTTTTTCCTTCTGTCAATTACTATGCTTATTACCTAGTTACTACATATACATAAAATCTGTGAGTATACAGGAATTGATTGCAGCAAAAGACAAGTTGTCTCTTCTGCATGCTTATCCCTTCTACCTAAAAGATTTATTAGCCAATAAAAGTGGGGTGTTCTACGTAAAGACTGTCATTTGTCTGTGTACCTCTACTTGCTACCGCAAACAAATTAATATAATTACTGGAAGTCATTCTTCAGTGTCACTTAAAAGGGGTGTTTGCATTGATCATTACAGTACTATAGAGATTCTTCTGCAGAAAGAAAAAGACAGGAAATCAGAAAAGACTATTATGGATTGTGTTTATACAGGTGTATACACACACACACACACACACACACACACACACACACACTAAATAAAATGTTGTACTGAAGTTCCATTCCATTCCATTGTCTGTACCGCTTATCCGATCTATACTCGGGTGTCTGAGATAGCCTGTGCCTATCTCAGGCGTCATCAGGCATCAAGGCAGGATACACCCTGGACGGGGTGCGTTGTACTGAAGAATTATTCATAATTATTTAAGACCAGAGATGTGCTCTTCTGCTCTGAAGGCTTCACAGATGGATTAAACCATCTGCCAGATAGGAACAACACCAGAAGATGAAACATAAATTAAGGATAGGAGTTCCATATCTCCATGACAACCAGAGCCCTCTGTCCAGATACTGCAAAAAAAATCTCCCATGTCCTGCACATTAACATCTCAGTTTTTACTGCGAGATGGAAATTAAAGCAAAGAATCTGTGAGAAATACAAGAAATACCGCAGCCATGTTATACATAAGGGGCTGGAGGAGCAGCCTGACAAAAACAATTAAAAAGACCTCAATATAGTTGACCTGCTAATTTGTTCTTCAAGCTCAAGTGTATTCTAAATGATACAAGCTTTCAGATCATAACACAATGCATGATTAGATTCGGGCAAAGTTATAATCACTTATTACCTTCGAAGGTGAGCTAAAGTGGTGTGGCAACAATAGCTGAATGATTTGAATCACATGATGTGCTGTAAGATCTGGGTGTAATGCATGATTCAGGAAACCAGCTGCTGTAAATATATCTCTCATATACAAACACTCTCTCTTTGATTGATGAGGAAATCTAGTTCCTGTATAGATACACATCTAATCAGCATGCTCCACTGCAGAGGTTGATCTTTTCATACGGATTACAAAATAGTTTTTCTTCCTTCTTCTTACACATGTATATAGTCTATAGTTAATCACACTTCTTTAGCTGTTAGTTTATCTGAAGGCTATTAAATGGATTATTGCGTTACAGATAAAACAGATAAGGAAACTGAGCTGCTTTGCTAATCATATGCTTTCCTAGAGCTTTTTGCTGTATGTATACAACATACCACATCCAGAATGCAACAGTTATTCATTTTAAAGCATGATCTTCAGTAAGTACTATAAATTATTTAATAAGTACAGTGAAAGTAATAGAACATGTAAGTATTTACAGCAGTAAGGAATCTAGGTATAGACCCGCTGAAAAGTTCTGAGAATTTAAGGGGTTAATTAAGCTTTTCACGGCATACAATAACACAAACTAAACTTAAAAACCTACCATGACTAAGCATATTCACCTAGAGAACACTTTTACACTCCATGTGTAAAAATATGTTGAAATTCAAAATATGACACCACAGTGGGGTGCCAAAGATAGACAGAGCAAAAACTTACCTACAATACAGTAAACCCCATAAGCACAGGGAATTGGAGACTTTCCCTGCTGTTGCTCTCTCTGTGCATACTTTCCTGCTTTCAGATCCAATCACAAAGAAAATCTGTGCATTACAATACAAGTCCTTTCTTCTTTCCCTTGCACTGAAGCATATATTTCTGAGATAGCTCCTAAGGGTGGATGTGTAGCAAACCGACAACAGGATGTGTGTGTGTGTGTGTGTGTGTGTGTGTGTGAGAGAGAGAGAGAGAGAGAGAGAGAAAGAGAGGGACAGAGAGAGAGAGAGAGAGAGAGAGAGACAGAGAGAGATGCCCAGAGTCCTGTTCTTTGCTCCAAGGTCCCACTGAGTAGCAAGCTGACTGCAGCGCATGTGTGTGAGAGTGTGTGCTCTCTGTAGAGAGTGAGCACTCATCTGAGCATGATGATGATTGGAGTACTCTAATTGCCTAGCAACCACTCTGAATCTTGGGGAGGGGTCAGTTACTAGTCCGTACCAGCATCACACACACACACATAACCATACTCGCAACACCATACTTTAGACGTTGTAAAATTAAGACTTCTATTTTACCAAGACTAAATCAAAACTGTTTTAAATGTCTGATGTTGACATCTACACTGCAAACTAATTTGAAAAATATTGAAAAATCTGAGGACAACAATCTTCTAAAGAGATACTGTCTTAATCCTGAGGGGTGTTACAGTGATTATGGAGTTACTCTAGTATGCAGTCACAGCATGGCTAGGGAAGTAGTGCAGTACCAACAAAGATCAAGGGTTTGGCCTCTCTGCTAATTTGCCACAAGAAAAATAAATAAGTGCTGCTGTGATTCACATGGGAGAGAGAGAGAGAGAGAGAGAGAGAGAGAGAGAGAGAGAGAGAGAGAGAGAGAGAGAGAGAGAGAGAGAGAGAGAGAATGTATCCCCTAACACCCAGAGACTATAGCCAATTTCACCACAGAAACCCTGATGATATGGCATATGCTTTTCAGTTGCACCACTCTGGTACCCCATTTTGCATCGAAGGCTGTTTGAAATCTCACTCATGGCATTGAAACACTTAGTCCAGGATGCAGAATTGATCTGATTATCTGGTTTATGGATGGCACCAAGTGTGGCCAGCAGAATGCATACTGTAATATATGTGTAAATTATCCCTGCATAACATTTCCTGTGTGCCAAGGGTGCTCTTCAGACTTGAAGCCAAAGATGCCCTGGAGATAACGGCACAGGTTTTGGAAGCTAGAAACCAGCAGATCCAAATGAACTGGCACCATATTTGTTATATCAGCTTCGAGCAAGACGTAAACACCTATGAAAAACAGAGGTGTGAGAACTGGACATTTTCCTGCTGAAAACATTGTTCATCAAAAAAAACTCCATTAAAACAGTGCAGTCTCATTAAATCATTGTCAATCCCCAATTGTCAATTTTTTTGGGTTCAGAGACCCCCAAAGCCTGCAACTTTGTTCCAAGACACTTGCTTGAAAGAATAGACCTTGCTATTCAGATGTCTTCTACTGCTATGTCTTCTACTACTTCAGAATAAGGGTTGTGGATGTCATCTAATTTTAGATTTAAAAGGGCTGAACTGGTTCTTAAAAGCCTTCTGGCTTCAGCCATCATATAATTCAGTTATTTATGTAGTCACAAGACTGGTTCATGTCAGCAGATAATGCAATAATGCTTTCTGAGGATTTCCTTCCATGATAGGCATTCCCAGGAAAAATGTCCAATACTTTGGCCTCTCTATAGCACCATGGGTGTTCTCAAGATGTACGTATGCAGCCCTGTCACTTCTGATGACCATAGATATATGATACTACCATATTTAGTTGACTGGTTCCTATCCTCCCATTATCAAGGAGCAGGCCATTTGGGACATATCTACCTTGTTATGGGAATACATCGTGCTCAGTCTCAGGTTAAAAAAGCTTTATAATAAAAAAGCAGCTCACATAATTCATCAGTTGATACTAAATTAATTGAGAACACTAGCAACTCTGTCACCCCAACATGTAGGAGACTTCATGCTCTCAGAGTGGTCAGTGTAGATGCCAAATTGTGTGGTCCCTTTGGACAACATTGTGACAGGTGGTCAGATAAATCAGTCACTATGGTAGCACAAAGTAGGATGCTGATCTGTGCTTTGCATGAAACCACCACACATTCTCCCATCCAGATGTTCCTTCAAGACAGTGCATTCACCAGAGAGAGTGACATCTGCATTCAGATGAATCCATGGAGGGCAGAGGTGGTTCTCTGCACCCAGGAAATCTGAATAGATTATATATGTATATAACATATGTACTTTTCTTAACCAACTGATTGACTTTCTAGAATTCCATGAAGGGAAACCTAATGAGCATTCCTTGTTGGCCAGTACTTGCCATATGGTACTATTTGGACAAGATGGCAGAGCTCCAATCTTCAGATCATCTGCCATGATGGGAAGACATGAAGAGCTCTCCTGTCCAAACAGAGAATGACCAACTGGGGTGTTAGGTGTCTTAACCTTGACCCACAAACCTTGGCCAGATGCACAGCCCCTGTACATCATGTCTGTCTAAGAGGAGCATCTCTGTTTCATGGACATGGCCGCTACATGGCCATCACTGTGCACCATCTCCAGGTTCTACAACGTTAACATCACCTCTCCTGTTGGTGAGATTGTAGAGTTATTCTTTGAACACTTTTTCAAAGTGTCAGTCCTTATGTAGGTTGGTTCTGCATGACAATTACTTTTGCCACCACTGCCAATTAGGAAATGGGTGAAATTCATTGCTAATTTTGCATGTAACTGTGGTACTAAGAACACCTGATCAACACTGATGTCATAAATTGTGTTATTTAGCCAGGGGAGTAGCCCTAAGTGAAGGAAATTTATGCTGAATCTGCCATCACAAGGTGAGCGTGTGGAGATTTTTTCAACCCCAAGAGGGGGTGCTGTCTTACAACCCAAATGTGTTTAAACCACACATTAGACTCATGTGTTGCTGAAAATGCAAATGATCATAAAAATTATCTTCCCAATAAGCAAACAAAGTCACTGAGACAAAGTCACTGTGATGCCATATCCGACCGTGAAAGTAATGGCAGTCAACTTTAATCCATGAGTAATGCTGAAGAGTCTCAGTCTGAATAATTAAAGCACAAGGTCTGCCCTTGAACACAAATGCAGAAAAGGCACAAGATGTTTGTTTGGACATACTGGTCCTCATGGCTGCATTAGAGCAGAAAGTGAGGTACACATAGTAAGTACACTGTCCATTTGTTCACATTAAAGCCTCACTTTGCCTCTATAAAGGTTTTATGGCTGACAGAGCCATGCGGCTTCAAAAGGAAGAGCTTGCATTCAAAGACAACACAATAACCAATCAAAAGCCGCCAGCTTTGAAATAGAAATGAGTTATTTGACATACAAACAGGTGCTGCTGGGGTTTTTTGTCAGGGCCTCTTTCTTTTGCTAGACAAGGAGCATTTTGCTCATGCATGTTTGTGTGGCGCTTTAAATGAATGAGAAAGTGTGTGTGTCCTCTGCATGATCAGTAGAGTATTTCCATTTATAAACACGCATTGATCATAGCAGGGGCATTCTGCCTGGAGCTTGAGCGTCAGAATTACACTCATTATATAACTGTTAGGATGAATGCTTGTACAGATACTTTTGTGTATGCGAGCGTATACTAACATCACTACGCTCCAATTGGTTTCCAAAACAGGCTATCAGACATGACACAATTTCAAAATGCATATATAAACCCCATAGACTTAAATAATGATCTATTTGAAGATTGAAAGAAAAGCACTGTGTAATAAAAGTGCTTACTTCATACAAGATGAGTAACAAAAGAAAAGAACAAACCAAATGCACAAGGAAATACTTCATATTTATGGATGGCTTGAGATTAATAACAGTAAAACTGCTAACGTTAGTATTGATCTTATATTAGGACTGATGGGACACAAACACATTGTATGCTTTGCCTTTTCAAGTAAAATTCAGTAAAATTCATTACAAAGCACTCCACTGAATTGTATCTTGATATTCTTAAACTGGAATAGGAAAAAATAAATGAAGTAGCTTAAGATTAAGACACGCTTCTTCAAAATTAAACTCAATGCCTCTAATAAAGCATTATTATGTAAATTTTCCTTAGCATGATTAGCTATATTTTCATTTTTCTAATTTACAGTTTTCTTTGAACAAGCTTATCTGATTACATTGAAATGGGAAAATGTATTAAATGAATTAATTTCCTTTTTCACATCAAAACATAAAGCATTGAAAGTAAAATGTACACCAGCCATTCAAACTCATAAAAAATGGGGCACAATGAATTTAAAAAAGAACTTCTCAGAAATAATGCTGTTTCTTGTGTCTTTATTATAATGTGCAAGCTACTTTGTTACATGCGTCTTTACTGTACTTAAGGTTTGTTCTTAACCATTCTGTATAAACAGACTGATTTCAAATTATGTGATAGCGTGTGCTAAAAAGCTTTAAAATGATGTAACATAGATCATTTCTTGTTTCTTTTTAAGCTGGATGATGGATGCTGTGGGAAGCTTGGAACAACACAATCTGATCACTCCCACATCACCGAGCACTGGCTGAGATCTTAATTTACATCGTGCTTCTTTTTCGTCTAAGACAACAGTGTCTCTAGTGCTGGTTTATCCAAAGAAGAGGATATAATGAAGGCAAGGTAGCAGTGTGTGTTTCGTGTGTGTGTGTGTGTGTGTGTGTGTGTGTGTGTGTGTGTGTGTGTGTGTGTGTGTGTGTAGAGTTGTTATAAGGATGTCTGCGTGTGCATATGGACTTGTGTGGGTGGTACAGGGATTGTGCTATGACTGTGCTGCCCAAGCCTACAGTCATTGCGTATACATATAAACACAAAGTGTCTCTCCCACTTCCTATGTTAGTCAGCTTTCCTTGAACTCTGACTATAATAAGCCAACATTGCCAGACATGCAAACACCCAAACATGTGTGGAACAGGGACACAAACAAGCTAAGAATGAAGACACTCACAATGTTAACTAATAAGAAAGAGAGACAAAGAGAGTGCAAACAAAAGCTTGTTTCCTAGATGTAGATTCAGCCAAACCTTGAAATAAATAACATTTCCAGACAAAAGTCTTTGAACAAGTACACTGCCATGCAAGACCTTTTTTTTTACACTTCCAGACAAAAGACTTTGAGAATGAATTGAGAAACAGATAATCATTAAGAGTAATCATATTACAAATAATACTTTATTGTATTGGAATAATCTGGAAATAATCCAATTTAATAAAAGGCCAAACTCTTTATCACTCTTAGGCACTTGTAAAACAACATACACCAAATAGGCCTAACATTATGACCTGCCTAATATTGTGGTGTTCCCCCTTTTGCTACCAAAACAGCCCTGACCCGTCATGCACTGTGTTTTCTGACACCTTTCTATCAGAACCAGCATTAACTTCTTCAGCAATTTGAGCAACAGTAGCTCGTCTGTTGGATCGGACCACACGGGCCAGCATTCGCCCCCTACGTGCATCAATGAACCGTGGCCGCCCATGACCCTGTCACCGGTTCACTACTGTTCCTTCCTTGCACCACTTTTGATAGATACTGACCACTGCAGACCAGGAACAAGAGCTGCAGTTTTGGAGATGCTCTGATCCAGTTGTCTAGCCATCACAATTTCGACCTTGTCAAACTCGCTCTAATCCTTACGCTTGCCCATTTTTCCTGTTTCTAACACATCAACTTTGAGGACAAAATGTTCACTTGCTGCCTAATATATCCCACCCACTAACAGGTGCCATGATGAGGAGATAATCAGTGTTATTCACTTCACCTGTCACTGCTCGTAATGTTATGCCTGATCAGTGTATATGTACGTTATACAGTTAATATAAGCAGTGTCTTTAAATCTTTGATCTGTAGGTTGAACAACTTTATCTCCCATGTGCCTTAAAACACTTCCAGTAGCACACAATTAATACTGATCTGATATTAGTAAATCAGTATTTATTTTCACATTTAACAAGCCAGACAGTGTTGGTCTTGTAAAAGCCAGGTCAGGACCTTCTGTAACAGGTTACTGCTAAAAACATGCCAGTCAGTGGATTTGCAATTCTAAATGACCTCTCGTTATTAGTTGAATGTGCATGGTGTTATTAGGTAGAGCCCTGTCTTCTCTCTCTTTTTTTCTTTGGGTGATCTAATTAAACACTAATCTGAGGCTTACTTGAAGAAAGACTGTAATAGGACAATCAAGAGCATCAGTGAATACTAGCCTCATAATTAGACTCAGCCTCAGATGCTTCGCCCACGGACCGTCTGAAGGCCTCAACTATCTGGCCACAACCAAGATATTCTTGTCATCTCACTGGCTATCAGCACCTCAGAGTGTACACACTTCCAGATACCATATGTCATGGAAATGATGAGCTTTGTAGAGAAAAATATACTCAATGACTGGAAAAATGTTTGTGAGCTTCACAGCTGCCCATCTTTAAAGGTTAAAAGTTAATGACACGACATTTCCCAGCCTCCACTAAGCTGCTGATTGTGGTCAGCCATTTGCAATGTCAGATAAATAACCCCTTTCTGTGAAAGCAGGTCATGGTCAAGTGTGGTACCATATCCACTACCAGACTCTGTAACTAGACCACTGTTTTTTTTAGACAAGACAAGACAAGACAAGACAAGATAAGACAAGATAAGATAAGATAAGATAAGATAAGATAGAGCTTTATTGATCCCGAAGGAACTCTTTTAGCCAGAGACTGCTGCTACACATTACAAGAAAAATAAATATAAATGAAATATAAAGGGGGGGGGCACGGTGGCTTAGTGGTTAGCACGTTTGCCTCACACCTCCAGGGTTGGGGGTTTGATTCCCGCCTCTGCCGTGTGTGTGGAGTTTGCATGTTCTCCCCGTGCCTCGGGGGTTTCCTCCAGGTATTCCGGTTTCCTCCCCCGGTCCAAAGACATGCATTGTAGGTTGATTGGCATCTCTAAATTGTCCGTAGTGTGTGATTGTGTGAGTGATTGTGTGAGTGAATGTGTGTGTGTGTGTGCCCTGCGATGGGTTGGCACTCCGTCCAGGGTGTATCCTGCCTTGATGCCCAATGACGCCTGAGATAGGCACAGGCTCCCCGTGACCCGAGAATAGTTCGGATAAGCGGTAGACAATGAATGAATGAATGAAATATAAATGAAAATTTAATAAAATCTATCTATCTACCTATATATATATATATTCAAAAATATAAATGAAAAATAAATGAAATATTCTATATTCTATAAAATATTCTATACTCAAAGTACAAAAAAGGTGTTAGGGAACTAGTGATGTAATATTGCACATGATGGTATGGTATTGCACATGGTATTACATTAACATAAATTTTAATTATTGTGAAACTTTTATACTGTCAGTATTCATTTGGTATCAAAATTTCACAATTATTACAATGTACGTTATTGCTTTAAGCTCATCAAAATCACCATTTCAAACGTCACTAAATCAAACTGTTCCTTCATAATTCACTTAGTCTGTTGCCCATCTTCACTAATACACCACTGAACCCATATATGCAAGCATTAATTATTGTTACAACCGGCGGTGTCCGGCTGGATATTACAGACCCACCGCGAAGCTTCCGTGAACATAAAGGGGATTTATTTAACATGAACCACACGAGACATGACATGAGACATAAACCGCGACACCACTTCGGCCTACATAGAAACGAGGACTGGCAACTCAAGCAGACAAAGACAGGACTATAAATAGGAAACATAATCAGGAAACATTAGGAACAGGTGAAACATTAATCAACACACAATAGGACAGGGCGGGGCTTAACTAACACACACATGGCCAAAACATAAACATAAACATAAACAGACAACATGACAACCCCTACTGAGGGCCCCCTAGTGGTTCACCCTCAGCCCTGCTACCCGTAACATCTCCCCCCTCTCAAAGGCGCGGCTCCCGACGCGCCAAACCCTAGCCCCTCCCAAAAAGTCCGGTCCAGCGATGGGTCCTGGGGAGGAGCTAGGAACGTAGAGAGGCCGGTGGGGGGAGCGAGAAGCAGGGCGAGGCACTAGGGGGGGGGAGCGAGAAGCCAAAAGCAAGGCGAGTGGGGGGAAGCGAGGACCAAGGCGAGGCAAGTGGGGGGAACGAGGATCAAGGCGAGGCAAGTGGGGGGAACGAGGATCAAGGCGAGGCAAGTGGGGGGAGTGAGAAGCAGGAGCGAGACAAGTGGGGGGAGCAAAGGACCCGACGGCAAGGCCAAAGGGTCCGACGCGACGTCCACAGCCGAGCGGAGGCGCCGAACGAGGTCCACAGCCGAGCCGCAGAGCCGAATGACGTCCACAGCCAAGCCGCAGAGCCGAATGACGTCCACAGCCGAGCCGCAGGACCAAGCGACGTCCACCGCCGAGCAGCAGCTTCGAGCGACGTCCACCGCCGAGCACTCGCCCCGAGCGACGTCCACCGACGAACGAAGGCTCCGGGGCGACGATGTCCGTCTCGCTGGGGTCTGGAACTCCCCAAGGGGCGGGCGGGCGGGAGCAGGGTGCTGCCGAAACTCTCCTCCGCTGGCAACAGGTGGGGCAGCGCCCCCACGGAAGCTACATCATGGGGCGACGCCCCCCACAGGAACATGGGCGGAGCGAGAGTCGGAGCAGTCAAAACAAAAACAAAAAAAAGGTTCAAGGTCCGGGGCCCTGGCCGGAACTCTCCTCCGCTGGCGAACATTGGGGCAACGCCCCCCACGGAAGCTACATCGTGGGGCGACGCCCCCCACCGGAACCTAAGCAGAGCGAGAGCCGGGAAAAAAAACTTGAAACTCCGGCCCTTGGCCGGCACTCTCCTCCGAAGGGTAAAAACTGGGGCCACGCCCCCCACGGAAGCTACATCGTGGGGCGACGCCCCCACGTGAACATGGACGAAGCGAGAAAAAATAAAAATATCCTCCAAACTCGAATTACTGCCGAATCCCTCCTCCATTCCCTAACCACGGGCGGAGAGAGGGGCGGAATCAACAAAAAACCCCCCCGAAACACACTCCGACCCGGAGCGCAAAACAAAAAACTAGGCAAAACAATAAAACCCGGAAACGAAAAAACTAACCTTCTCGCCGAAGCTTCGCGCTGGATCTGTTCGGTTTCGGCCAGTCCTTCTGTTACAACCGGCGGTGTCCGGCTGGATATTACAGACCCACCGCGAAGCTTCCGTGAACATAAAGGGGATTTATTTAACATGAACCACACGAGACATGACATGAGACATAAACCGCGACACCACTTCGGCCTACATAGAAACGAGGACTGGCCACTCAAGCAGACAAAGACAGGACTATAAATAGGAAACATAATCAGGAAACATTAGGAACAGGTGAAACATTAATCAACACACAATAGGACAGGGCGGGGCTTAACTAACACACACATGGCCAAAACATAAACATAAACAGACAACATGACAACCCCTACTGAGGGCCCCCTAGTGGTTCACCCTCAGCCCTGCTACCCGTAACAATTATATACATAGTACAAATTTAAAAGGTCTGTGCTTCACCTCACCTCACACAGGAGCCGGAGTGCTGCCGGTGCTGTCCCTGTTGTTCATAGCATTACAGAATAAAGATCCGTAACAACTCCCCAACTGACCCACAACACCAAAAGAACAACACAGTCCCCTTAGAGAGACAGCTTCCTGTCCCAGAGGAAGCAGGGTGATGGACTCATTCTCTCAACTCTCAGTCACAACACTTCTCTGCAGGCCCTTATCCAGCCCTGGGCCTGGTCCAAAGCTTTAGGAAATGTTCCCTTGGACACTGCTTTCCTCACATTATTCTGTTACGTCAAGTTAGGAGGAAAGCAAGGTACACGACCAGTCAAATGTTTAAGGAGACAACCCCAAATTTACCTTTAAGCCTTGGGAAAGATTTATAAAAAGGAAAGCAGCAGATGTGCATGTAATAAAACAACTTATGCAGTTTCTGGTTTTAATCAAGTCACTCTAGGAAAAGTTTAATCACATTATTAGTGAGCAAAACAGAGAGAGTGGTGTCAAACCAGCGCGATGATCCTCTGGTACATCCAGCAAGAAGCACTAAAGTCTCTCTAAAAATGGACTGTTCATATAAGAAAGTGTATATATGTTAAGAATGTTTTATTTTAAAGACTATTAAGATTACAAATCTAGGCTGTTATCTTTGCATTGTTGTTGTTGTTCTGGTATTGTTGTTGTTCTTTCAACACCAAAGCTATATGCATGTGTAACACTTATTTCTAATCTATGAGTCATTATAATTTGAATTAAACATGGCTGTAAACCAGATCAAAATGTTTATTTAACAGTTCATGAGCACTAGGGACTCCAACATTTTAATATTTTCTGGAGGTTTCCAACAATGATTTTTGTTGTAGAAATATTTCCATGTGATATTGTGTGGGGTTTTTTTTGTAAACCACCTGGTAGAGTTTAAATTATTTATAGCCCTAACAATTATGTTTGTTTTGTATGTGTGTATCACTTGTGTATGTTTTCCATTTCCTCAAATGCAAACAGACCCTGTTGTACTTCTTTCAATATTTATTAGCACTAAAAGATGCCATAAGAATGAATGAGCAGGAATAGCCTACATATTGGTCCAAACTCATGAAGGATATGACCAAGTGTTTCTTTTACATAACACTCCCCTCTGCTGGTCACCGGTACAACAGACAAAGCAAAGCATAAAAAAATCTCCCAGCAATTATGTCTTTGCTACAAAACACAATATGCACTTGCCTCAATTGAACCCAGTGTCTGCACATACATATTTTTATTCTAGAACTTTCCAGACATTAAACACAGCTGACATTACTTATAGATTTACATTATATTCATTCAGATTAGTAATTATAAAAAACAATAATAAATATAAAAGCTGTGATAATTGTGGGTTGTGATTTCCAGAACAGAAATGTAAAAATATAAAATAATTTGGACCCCTGGCTACACTTCACAGATAACCCTGGGGGTCCCTGAACTCCAGTTTAAGACCCACTGATGTAATTTCACATATGAACGACCTGCATGACAGTACATTAGTATGAATTTCCTACATGGCAGTGTAACTCAGTGAGGGCTCTTACCTCCCACAGGCTTCTGAACTCCCTCTGCTCGATGCGCAGCAGCTCACTGAACTCTCGGGTTACAATCGTGGCGTGACGCGGTGTATTGTCCAAAACGGACTCCCCAAATGCTGTGCCGATGCCCAGTGTGCAAATGGTAACTGCATCCTAAAGGGGATGTAGAGCAGGAAGGAACACAGCCTGCATGAGTAAACACTTAAAGGCCATCAGAAAAAAAGGTTTGGCTCCAACCTCTTTTCTAAGAAGAAGGCAATCGCTTAAATCACTGTATTGTCCTACATTAAGGTTAAAAAGGTTGCAGAGCGGCTCAAACAGCAATGAGCGGAGAGAGAGAGAGAGAGAGAGAGAGAGAGAGAGAGAGAGAGTACAGTATCAATACAGTATGCAATTTCTCTTAGGAATAGAGCTGTGATTGCGTTTACTGTAAAGCTCATGTGGTTTAAAGTGCAAACATTTTCAAAATCGACAGTTTTATACATAAGACAATGCAGCTTGCAGGGCCAAGAGATGGCATTTACATTTCACTGTATTTGAGAGACACAAATAATATTTAACAATCTATTTCAATATACAGTAGGTTTGGTATTAAGTAAGCTATAACCCAATCCTATACTGAGCAAACCGTCAATAAATACCAGGTCCAATTTATAATGTCTAACATACCAGACCAGGAAGGGGAAAAATCACTGTTTTTTGTATGTGTAAGTATTATTTTTAAGAATATACATTTTAGAGGAGCACATTGCGCAACACTTCTAAGGCAGGAAATAAAGATTCAAGCATGATATGTAAAAGCAGTCTACAAGGAGGTTTATTCCTCACAATACACATTCACTAGCAGAAAATGTGTAACAGTTTACCTGATGGTTGGCAGTTTCAGACACTTTAACATCGAGCGAGCCGGAGAGGACAGCGTACCAACTAGTGCCAATATCACCCTGCCGGTACACTACAGCACAGAACGCAACGTGAATAGACAACAGAGTTAAGAGTCATGATAGTCAAAACAAGCGTCTTTTTGTTTCTTTTCTCTTGCTTGGAACTTCTAGTTACAATATGAATAGACGCATTTTGTTACTGCATGGTTGCATCTGCTTATGCTTGTGTATATGTTTGCTGTGACTGGATGTATGGTATGACTCACATGTGATGCCTTTTTCCAGACACTCATAGTAGCCACATAGACAGATCTGCTGTAACATGGTGGGGTGGAACTTCTCAAAAGCTTTCACGCGCTTCAGACGTGCCATAATAATGTCCACATCTTCCCCAGAGCGCTCCTCTGGTCTACACAAGACAATCATAGTTATTATTACATAAATAAACATTACATATACATATACAGTGGATATAAAAAGTCTACACACCCCTGTTAAAATGCCAGGTTTCTGTGATGTAAAAAAAAAAAAAGAGACCAAGATAAATCATTTCAGACCTTTTCCCACCTTTACTGTGACCTATAACCTGTACAAATCAATTGAAAAACAAACTGAAATCTTTTAGGGGGGTGGAGTAAAAATAAAAAACTAAAATAATGTGGTTGCACAAGTGTGCAAACCCTCTTATAACTGGGGATGTGGCTGTGTTCATAGTTACGCAATCACATTTAAACTCATGTTAAATAGGAATCAGTACAGACCAGCCATCATTTAAAGTGCCTCTGATTAACCCCAAATAAATTCAGCTGTTCTAGTAGGCTTTTCCTGACATTTTCTTAGTAGCATCTTACAGCAAAAGCCATGGTCCACAGAGAGCTTCCAAAGCATCAGAGGGATCTCATTGTTAAAAGGTTTCAGTCAGGAGAAAGGTACAAAGGAATTTCTAAGGCATTAGGTATAGTATGGAACACAGTGAAGACAGTCATCATCAAGTGGAGAAAATATGGTTCAGCAGTGACATTACCAAGAACTGGACGTCCCTCCAAAATTGATGACCAGACGAGAAGAAAACTGGTCAGTTCTGGCTGCCAAGAGGCCAGCAACAGCAACGTTAAAGGAGCTGCAGGAATTTCTGGCAAGTACTGGCTGTGTAGTACATGTGACAACAATCTCCCGTATTCTTTGTATGTCTGGGCTATGGGGTAGGTTGGCAAGACAGAAGCTTTTTCTTACAAAGAAAACCATCCAAACCCAGCTAAATTTTGCAAAAACACATTTGAAGTCTCCCAAAAGCATGTGGGAAAATGTGTTATGGTTTGATGAAACCGAGGTTGAATTCTTCAGCCATAATTCCAAAAGGTATGTCTGATGCAAAAACAACACTGCACATCACCAAACGAACACTATACCCACAGTGAAGCATGGTGGTGGCAGCATCATGCTTTGGGGCTGTTTTTCTTCAGATGGAACTGGGGCCTTAGTCAAGGTGGAGGGAATTATGAACAGTTCCAAATACCAGACAATCTGGGCAAAAAACCTTCGGGATTCTGCTAGAAAGCTGAAAATGAAGAGGAACTTCATCTTTCAGAATGACAATGACCCAAAGCATACATACAAATCAAGAAACAAATGGCTTCACCAGAAGAAGATTAAAGTTTTGGGAAGGTTGAAATCTTCCCAATCTGTGAATCTGATTGAAAATCTGTGGGGTGATCTGAAGAGGGCTGTGCACAGGAGATGCCCTCGCAATCTGACAGATGTGAAACATTTTTGCAAAGAAGAGTGTGCAAATATTGCCAAGTCAAGATGTGCCATGCTGATAGACTCATTCCCAAAAAGACTGAGTGCTGTTATAAAATCAAAAGGTGCTTCAACAAAGTATTAGTTTAAGGGTGTGCATATTTATACAACCACATTATTTTAGTTTTTTATTTTTTACTGCACCCCATCAGTTCACTCCATCAGTTTGTTTTTCAATTGATTTGTACAGGTTATAGGTCACAGTAAAGGTGGGAAAAGGTCTGAAATGATTTATCTTGGTCTCATTTTTTTTACATCACAGAAACCTGGCATTTTAACAGGGGTGTGTAGACTTTTTATATCCACTGTATAAGACACAGAATAGTTGTGCAAATAGCACAAAAATAATTAATTATTAAAAATTTTAAATAATCACAATTGAATTCATAGTACTGAGATACATTACTTTGCAAACCAATCTGTATTTATTCGTTTTGTACTTGATCACTTAGTAATTTCAGTGTTCAGAGATTCACAATTTACAAAAGTGCACAGTTTTTTTATATATATCTGAAAAACGAGTTACTGAAGCTCTGAGCACTAGCATATATATATATATATTATGGACATTATATATAGTTTGGACATTTTTTTTGACATTTTGTCCTGCACTTTGTGTAGCTAGGTTAACTTGCTTTTTAGCCCTTAGTTCTATGATGTATCTCTGAGTTTTTATATAGCACCAGAGTCCTGGCGGGCCTGGACTTTTAATTTCACTATGTACTGTGTCAGCTATATTTGGTCACAATGACAATAAAGATTCCTGACTTGACTTGACCAGCTAATTCCTATCCACATACAGGAGCTCAAAGGTGCCCACAATTGTCTAGTGTCTCTATGATTGACAGTAATGCCATCCATCCCACCCAGAGAGCATGGCCAGTTTTGCTCCCTTGGCTCCCAGCTATAAATTCAAGTGTTTAAAATTGTTGTTAAGAATTCAGTGTCTTTCTGCATACAAATCCTTATGTGTCTTTTTTGCTTTAATAATTATAAATAAGAAAAAACAAATTAAGAATACACAGATCAGGTATAACATGAACACTGACAGGTGAAGTGAATAACACTGATTATCTCCTCATCATGGCACCTGTTAGTGGGGGGGATATATTAGGCAGCAAGTGAACATTTTGTCCTCAGAGTTGATGTGTTAGAAGCAGGAAAAATGGGCAAGTGTAAGGATTTGAGCGAGTTTGACAAGGCTCAAATTGTGATGGCTAGACGACTGGATCAGGGCATCTCCAAAACTGCAGCTCTTGTGGGGTGTTCCCGGTCTGCAGTGGTCAGTATCTATCAAAAGTGGTCCAAGGAAGGAACAGTGGTGAACCAGCAACAGTGAGTGAAGGCTGGTCCGTGTGATCCGATCCAACAGATGAGGTACTGTTGCTCAAATTTCTGAATAAGTTAATGCTGGTTCTGATAGATAGGGGTCAGAATACACAGTGCCTGACGGGTCAGGGCTGTTTTGGCAGCAAAAGGGGGACCAATACAATATTAGGCAGGTGATCATCATGTTATGCCTGGTCAGTGTATTTGCCTTATGAATCAGCAGTTTCCTGCTCACATCATTAGTCTAAAAAATCTCTGTTTTTATGAATAGTTATGAGAACAGCAATAAAAAATGAGTTTGTTTTCCAAAATAAAACTTTACAAAATACCTGTCTGATTCTGTTCTTTATGCTCATGGCACTGGAGGTGGAATATGTGGTTATAAATATTTGATTGGTCTCTGACTGTTGACTTAAGCTATAGAAATCGATTCTGACCTCTTTGAAACAAAATAGTTTCACTCTGTGAAACAACAGTATGGTTTATATTGTATTTTTTATAATATGGGTTGTAAAATATGATGCATGAGACACTGCTCTCTTTTGAAGCTAAATCAGAGAAAAGAGTGTGTGTGTGCGTGTGTGTGTGTGTGTGTGTGTGTGTGTGTGTGTGTGTGTGTGTGTGTGTGTGTGTGTGTGCGTGTGTGTGTAAGACTTTAAGCTCAATGAGCTGATTGTGTTGGACAGTTGCCCTGTAGGTTTGGGCCTGAATTAGAGACAAGCTCTGAGGAAACAGAGGAAACCGTGGTCAGTAATGTCCACTCATGCAATCATAACTTCCAAATATCCTAAACACAAACAAAAGATGCATGTAGCTAACCATGCAAAACAAAAGATATATTTTATTTTATTTTTGTTTTTACTTTTAAGTCCTCTTAAAACCTTTTTACCCCTTCAAACCTTATTTTTCAGTTCTTTATCTGAAAGCATGTCACGGAGTAACTACTATAAAAGACACTGGAATAATATAACCTTTTTTTTTTAACTCATGACTCTGTTAAAGCCAGGTTTGCCGACCCCAGAGATGGACATAGCTTTGCTGCAATGCATCCTACATGCAGAATGAACAAACAAAACCTAACACATGCACACACAAAGTCTAAAGTAATTACCATAGATCTTTAAATCTAATGTGCTGATGTAAATCTGGGGCCCGACCTTCACCAGAAAAGACAGTCAGACAGTCCTTCTAAAATTTCATTATTTTGCAATAGAGAAATTAATGCAAAATCAAGCAAACTTTGTGATATTCAGGGGAGGTTGCAATTTTTCAAAATTACCACAGATTTCCTGTAGATTTGTGTCGAGACACGTCATTTGACGTCACCACAACACTCATTGAGCCGAAGCCCTCTTCGATTCACGTGCGTCATACATGAGTATAGCTATTATAGAAAGTAATTGTGTGTCTTCACTGGTAATAGTTTAAAAGAAGTATCCTGTTCTTGCAAGTTCCCCCATTTAAATAGTTTCTGGGAAAAAAGCACAAAAACCTATGCACATTACATCGCAAATTTCCACTGATATATCTAGCATTTTTGTCTGCAATAGTCACTGTAATCAACCATCAGTTTGTTGAAATATCAAAAATATCAGTCTGTGCTTATGCTAAATTAACTGCTAGTAAAACTATGCAGTTTAAAGCAAAAGGCAGCAAGTTGTAAAGTGCTGGTATGTAAAGCGGTGCTCGTAACCGCTGCCAAGCTCGCCTATATAGCAAGCAGGGTCTTGGCCCGGAGCAGGATTTAGGTAATCAGTACCTAGTTGTGCACTTTCTCTTAGCATTACAGCTACACAAACAGTATTTTACAATTTCAACAGTTTAGAAAAAAACAGTAAGCAAATGTCAGCAGTCTTGACAGTGAATAAACCTTGCACCTTTAATGAGGAGCTTACAGGTGAATTACACCTGAGCAAACTTTCATCCTTTCATCTGTGTACGCAAGTGTGTTTGTTAAAGCGGAACTAACATCCCATTTACTATGCAAACACATCTGGCGCAGTGCGTCACATCACCATGAACACCGCACAGTAACCCTGATACCAGAACAGTGTCCAGTCGTGTAACATGAATATAACATTAACTGACTCTTAAACTTTTTTCCTCTTTGTTGCCTACTATACATGGAGGCTTCAGCCATAGCGAAACAATTTTGCTTTAAATTAAGCTTCACAAATATCATCACAATTAGTAATTGAAGACATGAAAGACCTTTACCACATTGTAATTTATAATGTGAATGATCTCAGATACACATAATGATTGAGTAGCTACAGTGCAATGATCTCAAATTCTTTCAAATTGAAATAGAAAAAAAACATCTTCTTGTCATAATGCAGGTTGTCAGTTTCATCCAAGAGCATGTGCACCCATACTGGGTTTAGCATGCAGCACTCTCAGTGCTTTTTCTACACAGTCCTTTATTCTAAGGGCCAAAGAATAACTGCACAACTGTGTATCCTTGCATCATTGAGCCATTTCTTGCTCAAGAGAACTAGCAAAAGCTGTGGAGTTTATTTGAGCTGTGACATTTGCACTTGGAGCCTGTTGTCATCGACTCTCAAAAAAGAGAACGAAACAACTGTACAGCAAGATGTTGTACAGCAACTGTACAGTGAGATGACTCAATAAAACTTTTTTCTTACAAACTACTCAGTGCCTTATGAAGAAACAAGCCATAGATTTACGTAAACACAGTAGAGAAATTAGAGCATGGGAAACATTGTTTAAGAACATTGTTCAGAATCTAGACATGAATGTTTCTAAAAACTACCTAAAATATACTATCATGGTCTCAGTGGGTTTGAACTAAACGGCAACTATATACATAACCTAAATCTGGTTGTAAATCACTTCTTATTCTTGGACAAAGAATACTAAATTACATCAAATTTGAGAATTAGAGGTAGGTCTGGGCAATAAGATGATATCAATATAGCCAGAAATTAATGTCTGAATAGGATTTTCAGGGATGTTGTGGATAGTGTATCTTTTTATCCCCTTTTTAATGATTTTCTAAAAAATAATTACATGATATTATATATTACACAAAATAACTGATCGAAAGCAGCTGACGTGCAAATTTTATTCTTAGTCTCTATTGTAAAATGTTCACCTTTTTACAGATTTTCCTCCTTTCTAGTGTTTAAATGCATTGAATATTTTTCTTATATATACAGCACTGTGCAGATTGTGAGCAATATGGTGATACATATCATGTATCACAGAAATGCTTTCTATGATTTTATATTTTGTCATACTGTCAAAAACATTCATTCATATGAAGCATTACTTGTTAGTGATTTCTTTTTGCTAGAAAGCAGGTAAACATCAATTCAGTATCAGTATGCACTCCTGGGCAAAGAAAATGGGCCAAGCATAAAATGGCATGCTTTTACAAAGAAAAAAAAATCATTAGTCAGGAATTTAGCAAGAAATAGATAAGGTAACTTAGTATGGGCTTTTCCTGTTGATTTCTTTAAATGTTTAAGCCTTGTGGGTAAACTTATGGCCTGCTTTTTATTGACTTTTTAATGAACTTTTCACAGTAAAGCAGCTCACCAGTACCAGCAGCTGAAAAGGCTCCCTATACCATGAGACCTTAAATGTAGTAAGACGCATTCTCTACTGTATTTCTCAACAGACTTTCGATGAGTATTGTATTTCTCATCAGATCATTTTCTAGCCCAAACAGTTCACTGCAGCAGAAGTAAATGGTGGGACATGAGGTCTCAGAACTGCATTTGTTTTTTAATTATAGCTCATTTTCTGACCAATGACTTGTTAAAAGATTATATTTTTTTAACATTTGGGCTTGATCTATTGTTTTTACCCAGACAACAATACTGAGGGGGGGGGGGAGAAAGGGGAAAAACGCTTTTTAATTGAATTCTTTTATTATTATTTTTTTTAATTGAAATGACTCAAAAAATGACTAGTGTGTATGTGAAGATGGAGGGTTTAGGCATTGTGCCCAGAGATGTGAGGAAGGCATCTGAGGCGTGGCTCTGCCTTATTCTCAACATCCTCCGGTAAAACTGCGCATATTATTGATTTGCTCACGGATTAAGCATCCATTAAAGCTGACCACGGACGGATCGGCGCTCATTAAGCTGTCTCTCCGTGTGCCGTAAACACATTAGGAAAGCTACAATATTTGATAATAGTGTAATTAACAACAAAAAAAAAAAAACTGGGCTGTGTCTCAGGAATATATGATGGACAGCCAGCTTGTTTGTAAAAGACCGGAGACAAAGTTTCAGTGAAAGAGCTCGTATTGAGAAATAAATACGGACCTTCGTGAGGCATTATTAACATGGAAGCAGAAAGAAATGTGGGTGAATGTACAATCCCTATTCCAGCATAATGGCTATACCTTTGCTTTACAGCTCGCACAGAGCAGGAACATGAATGAGTCTGCAGTATTACTGTCACTGCCACTCTGCCTCAGGTTATACATGCCCCTTTAAACATCACTTCCTGGTTTATTTTATTTCATTTATTAATTTATTTTACTCTCAACAATATCCTAAATTCGAAAATTAAATAATATGGAATGTATGTACTAGGAAAAGATGATTAAGATAAGCGAAATTATGACTCATAAGGTGTGCGACGTCGAGAGGTGTGAGCTCGGGATAAAAGGCATTAGGATGACTGCATGCTCAAAGCGACACACTGTTCACAACCCAGGCTTCCTCTGACATAAATATGTTTTTGGTCAAACGTTTTAGTAAGCCGTTTCTTATTTATAACGCATAGGCAAGCGGAGTAACGTTAGCTGTTTATTATGCCTCACACATACATACACACTCACACACACACACACACACGCACGCGCACACACACAGACTGTCGACCTCCGTGACAAAGCGCGAAGCACATGGAAAAAACCGCCGTGATAAAAAAAAAAAATGGCACTGCATATGCATCTTACCGCTTGTCGAGACAGGCTATCCATTCTGAAGATGCTGAGGAATGAGCAGACGTGTGAGCTGCTACCATCTTTGGAGAGATCATGGAGAGACCGTTGGCGCCGTGTACACACTCGGTAACGGTTCACTCTGTAGGCATTGCTTCAGTGCTGCACTGTCCTCTCTCACTCACATCTGGTCAGGAGAAATTCCCTATTAGTCACTCAGCTACCTTTTAGATACGCCCACTAACCATTTCAGCAGGTTCACTCTCTACAGAAGAGTGTTACTTTTATAGCTACCATATATAGACCATTTATTACTATGCACAATTTGGTCATTTCCCTTCTTCTTGTAGGTCACTAGACAAGGACTACCATATATATTATTTTTTGGGGGGGTGATGGATCTTTTTCAGCTATGTATGATGGAAACTCTGGTCATCAGGGTGGAATACACCATGCATGTATCACCGGTCCATTGCAGGGTATCATGCACACACAGTCACAATCATTTGTGCATAGGATCAATTTTGTTTTAGTTTCACTACTGGCATGTCTGTGGGATGGAAGGAGGAACGCAGGAACCCTGGAGGAAACATAGACAGAAACCCTCTAATGGATGACTGATATTACTTTAAATTATGCATGAAATGTCAGTACCCTCTTTAAAGGTTATTCGACATGGCAAGAATATTATGTTTTTAAAGTTGTATGCTACTCATACCATCATTGCACCATGCTATGCCACTTCTATGTGAGTAGTGCTGCTTCTATATGCCAATGCCACCTCTGTTATTCTGCTGTCAGAATAATTCACCACCCAGACCGGGGGTCTGGTTGTGGTCCTTTTTCACTGATGGATTGGGTAGGAAGTGACAGATTGTTCACTGAAACAGAGAGTTATATACAAAGTGGACCTATATATATGATATATATATATAATATATATATATCATATATATAGTTATATATTATAGATAATATATATATATATATATGCATTATATGATTATATAGCCAGTCAGTGAGTGGAGCGCAAGTGCTGACTCACACTTATTAATTTCATCTGGCCAACATTTCACTGTGGGATAATATGGCAGAACACAGCCACAACTCAGGCATGATATATAACACACTGCATGACATAGCACGACCTGGGTGAAACTTTTATATCAGAAATGAAATATAAATGTCGTATTGAACATCTGTTAGGACATGAGTACAGTGTTGTTTGGGGTGTTGTTGCCGTTTTATAGTGTAGTCCATTAGAGCAGGGTATTGAGGAGCTAGATTGCTTGAGGGAAGGAAGTTGTTATAGTGTGCCTGATAAGGCATGGATGCTCTGACAAATAGTCCAAGGCGATTGGTGGGAGGGGTTGTCTGCAATGCTGGTGGCTTTGCAGATGCAGCATATTAAGATTTTTCCAGCACTCAGGTGATGGTGAAGGTCTCAAAACATAACCTCTATTTTTATGGTTTATTTTCTGTAACGCCTCTGCCAAATAAACAATACATTCAGCATTGTATATTGCCAGCCACAGAGGTTGAATTTTCCTGATGTCATCTGTAGGCAGTTTTTAAAGGCTGATGTTTTTTTAGACACCTATTGTTTAGTGTATCATACTGTGTGTAGAAGTCATTCAGATGACTTCATTTTGTAGTCTGTGATGGCTAGAAGGCCTTACAGAGTGTATCTCTAATATCCAGGAAGTGGTGTGGCTTATTCAGTTACTCAGCTTAAAGCTAATTATTCAGTAATTGCTATATATTATTTAGTATTTCAGTGAAACTAATAAGAGAAGCAAGCTGTTATGAAAATGGCATGTAAATTCAGACTAAGAGATAAGAATAAATGTATGCCACAATATACATGACCATAATCCCTAATATGGCATTTAATAATATTTACACAAAATGATTCTCAAAGCACTAGACTTTAATGACAAATATTTTAAAAGGGAAAATGTGATAAATGGAATCAGAAAACAGATATCTCTAATACTGGAGGTTAACTGCACTTCATAGTTTAACCTTTTTTTGGGCTAGTGGTAGCAAACCAGGGCATGTATGCAAATGGTCAGTGGTTTGAATCCCCATGACTGGAGTTATTTGTATTAAATAAATATAATATGGAGGTGTGTCAAGTGTAGTGAATAGCGCTGTTATTTATTTCATGTCAGGCAGAGGGAAGTGTATGGCAGACTGCAGCCGACCTGCTGTTCTACACCTCCCACACACTGTGCAGTGAGGCATGAGACTAACACAATGCAAGGGAGCCACAGACAGCTGCAGCCAGGTGCAACACTCTTCAGTTTTCCCCTCATTTCAATTAATACTATACACATACTCATAATAAGTGTATAAGGACTGATCATGGCAGTCAATATTACATCATCATAAGGTGTTATCCAGAATATGAATAAATAAATAAATAAATAAATCATTTATAGTAGTCACTGATTTATATCATATAATATGATGAATAATTAAATAACTTTCATTGGGGGTAAAATACAGGACTGGTCATTGTTTTAAAATAGTTGATAATTGCCTTTGGGACTCTTTTCTTGTTAAATCTCTTCAATTAATAAATATAACAATGTACACTGAAGACAAAATAACTATTTCTCCATTTGCAGACTATTTATAGCGAATTAGTGTGATATAATATTTTCCATATTGTGTTTCAGTGATGTAATATCCTGTATTTATGCCACAGTGTTGTTGAATTCTCAAATGTGATCGATCAGAAGGTGCTGAAGTGTTCATTGCAGTGTGTCATTGTTCCTATTGCAAAGAAACTATAAACTTTTGTGCCTAGTGATTTTATAGCACTATTGTATTCACCATAAGTGTCAGTCTTAAAAGTCAGAGGTAAAGTGTAACTAAGTTTTCTGAAAAGTATTCATGATGGAGGCTTTGTGGGTTCTTTGTAAGATGAAAAGCAAGAAGAGAAGAGAGAGGCATGTCTTGGATGTTCTACATCCAACATTAAATGTAACTGAAAATGGGTATAAAATTATGGTGTCTAATAAATAAAAATAGTTACTGTTGGCAAAATTGCTATTGTATAAGAGGAATAAACACTTTAGGACATGTTGTCATTGTTGTAATGGATCAGGTTACACCATACTATCCCAGGTTTTGTGTGCCTCTTTGTGTTGTGCCTTACATAGAGAACTAATCAACTAAAATAGTAACGCAATATGACAATGTATAAGTGGCAGTCAGAGCTGTGTAAGGATTTTGGCTCCATGTCAGATTTGAGGTAGGTACTGCAGAAACTGTGTCTGCTGGCACAGATCAGAAGAAAACTGCTTTGTTCTGTGCGAGCTGTGTGAGCTTCAAACACTGAGACACAGAGTCTCATTTGTAATGTGTCCACTCAGCAACCTTAAGGTATTCATTTTTGCAGAGAAAATAAGGGACAGACACAAAGAGAGAGTGAGCAAAAGAAAGCAGTCTTTCCTGCTGACTGTGAACTTTATACTACAGCTACATCAGTTATGTGCAAAAAAAAACCAAAAAAAAACAATGCATCCCACACATATCTCATTTAACACAGCTTTCTGGCAACTCATAAAAAAGAAATTTGGTGGAGATAAAGATACATAGCTTCTGTGAACCATTGCGGAACATTGATAATGTCTCGCTCAGACTCTGTGCTTACAGAAGGTCAGCTATAGAAATTCTGTGGGCAATAGCTGGTAAAAACAACAGTCAAAGCTTTACATCCCTTGTCTCCTAGGTAACTAAGGGTAAAAGACTCAATTCAACATCAGCTACCTGTCAGATATTGCACTAGGTGCACCTGCTTGTGTATTTCACTATTTCTCTGCTTCCTTTTACATTTTCTACCACAGCAGGGACTGGACGTGACTACTCGGAAGTTCCTGCACTAAAATGTGTGCTCAGGATCCAGATTTTTTCTGTATCAATTTTCCTCTCATCTGTAAGGTTTACGATTAAAGTGAAATATTTTAACATACATGGTTTGTCCACTAGGTGGAGACATTTATGTGGATTAGGAGTGTCATATCTTATCCCTAAAGGGCTAGTGCAGGTACAGGTTTCCAATCAAGCCACACCTGATTCCTCCTGTTTAATCAACTGATCTTTGCTTTCAGTAGACTCAGGTGTAGCTTCTGCTTGATTGGAACGAAAACCTGCACCCACACCGGTCCTTTGCAGATAAGTTTTGACACCCCTGTTGTGGATTATTGAAAAAGTGTACACAGAATGATGAGAGGACCGGTACCATAAGCTATTATTGTTGTTAAAGGAAATACTTTTTGTCTTTAGAATTCCTTACTTGGATGTGTTAGCTGTAGAAATCTTTTAATACAACAAGGGTTGTATTAGGGTTTCCTCCAAGTACTCCGGTTTCCTCCCTCAGTCCATAGACATGCGTTGTAGGCTGATTGGCATCTCTAAATTGTCCGTAGTGTGTGTTTGATACCTTGTGCCCTGAGACTCCAGGCTTACAACAGCCCTGTGTAGGACAAGCAGTACGGAAAAGGGATGGATGGATTAAAAGAATTCTCTATCCTATATTTTCTATTCTCTATATTCAATATTTTTATTATTTATTTAATCACATTCTTTATAATAGCAATGTTCACATTATTTATAATGTACTACTAATAAAGTCTGCCAAATTGTGATGGCTAGACGCCTGGATCAGAGCATCTCCAAAACTGCAGCTCTTGTGGGGTGTTCCTGGTCTGCAGTGATCAGTATCTATCAAAAGTGGTCTAAGGAAGTAACGGTGGTGAACCGGCGACAGGGTCATGGGCGGCCAAGTCTCATTGATGCACATAGGGAGCGAAGGCTGGCCCGTGTGATCCAATCCAACAGACGAGCTACTGTTGCGCAAATTGCTGAAGAAGTTAATGCTGGTTCTGGTTTCAGAATACACAGTACATGACAGGTCAGGGTTGTTTTGGCATCATTCATTCATTGTCTACCGCTTATCCAAACTATTCTCGGGTCACGGGGAGCCTGTGCCTATTTCCGGCGTCATTGGGCATCAAGGCAGGATACACCCTGGACGGAGTGCCAACCCATCGTAGGGCACACACACACTCTCTCATTCACTCACGCAATCACACACTACGGACAATTTAGAGATGCCAATCAACCTACAATGCATGTCTTTGGACCGGGAGAGGAAACCGGAGTGCCCGGAGGAAACCCCCAAGGCACGGGGAGAACATGCAAACACGTCGGAGGTGGGAATCGAACCCCCAACCCTGGAGGTGTGAGTCAAACGTGCTAACCACTAAACCACCGAGCCACCGTGCCCCCGTTTTGGCATCAATAAAACAATATTAGGCAGGTGGTCATAATGTTGTGCCTGGTCGGTGTATAGGGATAAATCACAACACTTAAATTCTTAGTAGGTATTGGGTCGCTATGAGTCATCAGAATCACTTCAGTAATCCTTGGCATAAATTTTACAAGTGTCTGCTACAGTACTTGAGGGATGAATATCTTCTGAAAGATTGTGTTTTGATGGTGGTGATGGTGGACAGCACTGGTTAACACATCAAAATCTCTCACACGTGTACAGTTAATTTGCCATCTGGTAACTGTGAAGACTATAGCGCCTGAGTTACATCATTTTCATACTCTTCAAAGAAATGTTTTTCATAAATGGATTCATTCATAACAGTGATCAGTAGTAGAAGAACCTGTTTTTCCTTTGTCACCTGACTGTGTGTAACAATTATTGGAAGAATAAAAGAATAGTTAAGAGATAAACAAATTATAATCCTAGAAAAACAATGCTTATTTATACTTCTCATCGAAAATATTTATACGTTTTCAGTGAATATTGCTAATGAACGATGTTGCTGCCTTTGAGGAAGTATGAAGTTGCACAGATTTCTTTATCGTCCATCAGCAAGACAGAAAGAGAACACAGATGGCTGTTGCTCTGCATACGTCAGGTACTGAATATTGTAAACTACTGCTAAGCATTTAAGGGCTAAATACAAACATAAAAACAAAGGTTTAAAAGTCTGGGACCACTTGAAAATTTGTGAGTTGTGCATTTAACAATGCTTCTCTTTTCACTATGACTGAAGAATGGTTGTTTGAGTGACCATAGCCCTCCTGTTAGATCAAAACCAGCTTGGCCATTTTCTTCTGATGTCTTTCATCAGCAAAAAAAAATTAGTTAATTTTTTGTAGAAAAAAAAATTGTGAAAATTATAGGTGATTCTGAAATGCTCAAACCAGACCATTTGGCACCAACAACCTTACCACCAATGAAGCTCTGGACTTGTATCTATGTATTTTTTTCATTGTGCAGCTGCCACATTAATGACTGATTTAATAATTGCATAAAAGAGCAGGAGTATAGGTGTTCCAGTAATTGGTGTTTTTTGTGCATAAAACTGTCCCAATTTGACCTATCTTACATAAGTGAATAAAATTACTTTTTTTAAGGACAACATCAAGTTGTGTCAACACTTTCACACAGAGTGAGTGTGTGAGAGTGAGTGAATTGCTTTGTTAGTGAAGGTGAATAAATGAGTGAGTTGGTAAGAGAAAATGAATGAGTGATATAAAATTGAGAGAGTGGATTTCTAACTCACTAACCCAATCACTCAGTGTCTTTGAGACAGTAGATACATGGTGATTGGATATTGTAATCTTATAAGTGACGTGACCAGGGTGTTGTTCCAGCACTTCATCTTGTTCTGCTTTGCCAAGGTTTTTTCTCAAGGTTTATTGATAGGATTGGAAGGGTCTCATTAAAGTCTCATTAACAATCAGCCATTATGATAATAATGTATGTGCTTGTCTTAGAGATCTGTTTTCTTATGAATGAATGAATGAATGAATGAATGAATGAATGAATGAGTGTTCTTTTTTATTCTTAACTTTTATACTAAAGTTATTTTATGCCCTAAAAAAAGACTTATAAAGATTTTACTTGTAGTGAAGATCTTATTGGCTAACATAAGATGAATTCCATTTAGACGAGAAAGAGAACCCTGGATATGGGGTTGTGCGTTTGTGTCAGGAAGACGTGGATATTTAAAATAGCCAATTTTAATCTAGAAGGTCAAGGTAGCTTTTTATTTCATCACAGGACATACTGAATTACTTTGTGATACATTGCACCTTAATACAAAACATGCTACTACACCAGTGACAAGGAACCATACAGTTTGTTACCTTTATTTCTGAGAATGCATCAATGCTGTGATCACGTCACAATCATGAAGTGTACTGTTCAGTTTAGCTGCTTCTCCTGACTGATGAAAAAAGCAGCACGGTGTAAACCCTCTGCAAGAACCCTTGCCTGACTTTTTGTAATCTTTAGAGTCACAGATTGAGTATACGGAGACGGCGGGGGCAGGGGTTGGCCTGACAACAGTGTGCTTAACAAAACAGTTATACTCCTGGGAAATGAGGGCAACGGACCTTCTGCCATTAATAATTGTCTGTCTGCATTTCAGACTGCAGTTACTAGGAGATGTGTAGGAGGCATGCAGTTTTTGCTGCACACATGTTGGCCTAAGTAACCGGAGCTATCCATGCATGAACTTATATGGACTCAAGAACTAAAATTAGACTTGTATGCTAAAGTGATCAGTTTTGTGTTGATGTCTTTATCGACAACTAGGAAAAAACCGTCCAAGTCACACCTACATCTAGATAGAGGTAATCATGATAAATACGTTTGGAATACATTTGACATTTTTACTTAGTGTATGTAATTTACACAGTAAATAGTAAATTGCCTCGAGTAAATTGTTTATAGGACTGGGATAAGCCTGAAGCCAGTCATAAATAAAGTGACATTGCTAACTAAGGTCATATACACAATCAAGGCAATCATCTCCTAACTCTTTTCACAACACTGGGGAAATATGCCTATAATTCCGTTGTCCCTTGACAACTCATAGAGATGATTATATCAGTTGTGTACATGAGGAGGACTGAATGGTTGTGTGATATCAGATAACTCTGTGTTCAGTCAAGCCGAAATGAAAAAGCAGATATCTGCCGGAAATGCCACAAGACCCAAACTAATCTGTGGAAATAACTTGTGAGCAACTTAGAAGTAGACATGGCACACATATACTTCCCATGGTCTTCTTGAAGTAAATGAAATACATAAAACTTAGGTATTATTCCAAAGACTCCTTTTTGGGTTTTAAACTTTTTAAGCTGTTCTTCTAAATCAAACTAAATTTCAAGCCTCCAGTATACGTTATATTTTAAGTAAACTATTATTATTCAAGTTTTAAAATAAATATGTATACTAGTGCATTCTTGGCATGGTTGAAAACACTAAAAAGGCAGGACATGCATTAGTAAAATAGATCGCCATCTGCTTCGGCATTATCTGCCAAGTTTTGCTTTGAAAAAAAACCCTGTTATACAGAGGAACCGTATGTTTTCTATTTGTTACTCAAATTAGTTTTCATATCCTAACATTTCAGGTTCCATGGTTTAAAATATGCCATGGTATTAAGTAGTAATGAATTTATTTTTGTCAAGTATCTTTGTCAACAGATTCCAACAAATCATTGGCAAGCATCAAAATGGTGGTGCAGGGGGTAGCATTGCTGTCTCGTCTCACAGCCACAGGATCCCTGGCTCAGTCTTGAACTCTGGTTATTGTCAGATTCACATGTTTTCATGGATTTCATCTGAGGTATCCAGTTTACTCACAAATGTGAATGTGTGTGTCCTGGTACACTATCAAGGGTGTATTTCTAGGGTGATTCTGACCCAAGATAAGCTTTGGCTGTATTGTAACCCTGACCAAGATACAGACATTGCTAAAGATGAATGAATGGCTATCAGAGTATAAGCTTCTCGTATGCAAATGCACCGATCAGGCATAACATTATGAGCACAGACAGGTGAAGTGAATAACACTGATTATCTCCTCATCATGGCACCTGTTAGTGGGTGGGATATATTAGGAAGCAAGTGAACATTTTGTCCTCCAAGTTGATGTGTTAAAGGCAGGAAAAATGGGCAAGCGTAAGGATTTGAGTGAGTTTGACAAGGGCCAAATTGTGATGGCTAGACGACTGGATCAGAGCATCTCCAAAACTTCAGCTCTTGTGGGGTGTCTAGGGAAGGAACAGTGGTGAACCAGCGACAGGGTCATGGCCGGTCAAGGCTCATTGATACATGTGGGGAACGAATGCTGGCCCGTGTGATCCGATCCAACAGAGGAGCTACTGTTGCTCAAATTGCTGAAGAAGTGAATGCTGGTTCTGATAGAAAGCTGTCAGAATATACAGTGCATCACGGGTCAGGGCTGTTTTGGCAGCAAAATGCCAAAAAAATAAAAATTACCAAAATTAAAATAAAAAAACTGTGTGAAAAAAGTCTGTGTACCCTGGGATAGTTTTATGCAGCTTACAGTCTCAAAGTGAATAAAGTGACTTAAGCAACTTATATTAATAATAACATGTCTGCATTGTATGTCTGCGTTACATAGATTTATCTGATACTTTTTGTGCAATACACCAGTCATAAAGCTGCTGCATTAACAGGTCATAAATATCTAACTGAATGAGGCGAGACACTTGCCAGAGTTGAGATCTGTTAGAAATAAAAGTCAGACACGTGGGAATGTAGTGATGGATGTTATTAAAAACTCCAACTGCCACATCACCACTACAACTGTGACCCACTTGCTTTTGAGACACTGGTAGACATCTGCATACACACACACACACACACACACACACAAACAAAGACACAACAGCCAATAATACACAGATCAGTCATATAATTAAAATCAACTGCCTAATAATGTGTAGGTCCCCTTTGTGCCACCAAAACAGCCTTTATACATCACGGCATGTATTCCAAACAAGATCTCTGAAGGTGTGCTGAAGTTTCTGGCACCAAGACATTAGCAGCAGATCTTGCAAGTCCTGTAAGTTGCAAGTTAAGGCCTCCATGGATATGACTTGTTTATTCAGCACATCCCAAAGATGCTCGAGTGGATTTTGAGATCTGGGGGAATGTGGAGGCCCAGTCACCACCTTGCAATCGTGTCATGTTCTTCAAACAATTCCTGATCAATTTTTGAAGTGTGGCTGAGCATATTATCCTGCTGAAAGAGGTCACTGCCTTTAGGGAATACCGTTGCCAAGAAGTGATCTGCAAGAATGTTTTGATAGGTGGTACATGTCAAAGTAACATCCACATGAATGCCAGGCTCCATGTTTTCCTAGCAGAACATTGCCTAGAGCATCATAGCACCTCTGCCGAATTGCCTTTTTCCCATAGAGTGGACCCTGGTGCCGTCTACAGTACAGCTAAAGTATCTCTTCTGTGAGATCGGACCAGACGGCCTAGCTTTCGTTCCCTGTGTGCATCAGTGAGCCTAGGGTGCTCATGACCTTTTTTCTGGTTCTCCTTCCTTGGTCCACTTATGGTAGGTACTAACCACTGCATACCAGGAACACCCAAAAAGACCTGCTGTTTCGGAGACGCTCTGACCCAGTCTTAGCTATCACAATCTGGCCCATATTCTTGCCCATTTTTCCTGCTCTCAACACATTGACTTTGAAAGCTGACTGTTCATTTGCTGCCTAATATACCCCAGCCCTTGGCAGTGGCAACTGTAATGATGTAATCAATGTTATTTACTTCACCTATTGGTGGTTTTAATATTATGGCTGACTGTGACGGTGTGGGTTTGTTTTGGGTTCTCTGGTTTCCTCCCACCTTCCAAAAACATGCAGATAGGACGGTTAACTATGATAAAATGCCCCTAGGTGTGAGTGAGTGTGTAAGGAGGACTGGGCTGAATTCCACCGCAAACACTAAGCCGGATACGGCGGTTACTGAAGGTGGATGAATGACTGCATGAACAAGTGAATAAATGAATGTTGAACTGTAAAGCAACCATAAAGCCAGCACAGTAGTGCCATTTTGTGCGATTCATTGCAGAAACAAATCTATTCTGTACATGCAGATTTGTTTCAGTGTGAGATGCCACTCTTTCCCCTCTGAGCCTTCATAAGTGAACACGCCACTTCGGTGTTTAAACCTACACACGGTAGACACGCAGCATTTTAGCACTGTCTCACTTTTCCACGGACATTTGCTGAAGCTACAGCAGTCAGGGGGAACTGATTTTTCCCACACCACTTCCGCTCTCCCGGCGCGTGCACGTGGGTGGGGGGAGGGGGGGGGGGTTGGGAATTTTACAAGCGGTCCTGGAATGCGAGAGCGTGCACGCGCGCTACACACGAGTACGAGCGGCGGCGGAGCTTCGACAGGTCTGGAGTTTTTAAGGAGTGAGACACACAGGAGTGAGGAAGTAGGAATAACGATGGCGGGGAAGAAATGACAAGTTTGAAAGTGTTACACCGGGAACACCGGGAACAAGTCGACCGGCTCTCACGAACAAAGCACCTTTGCTGAAGGTAACAGTGTGTGTGAGTGTGCGAGAGGCCCGTGAAATTATTGTTATTATTGTGGGTTTTTTTTTTTTTTTTTTTGGGATTTCTCATTTATCTTTTCCTCCGCGACCCAACTTCAGGAAAAGCTCCTGGCTGTTCGCGCCGGCCAAGGAAAAGATTCCCACTGAGACTTTGTGTTTTAAAAAGGCCATTGTTTTCTGGGTTTCTCAGCTGTAGCTTGTATAGACCCATAGCGTGTATATAAAAAGCACACAAGCAACAAAGTCAATAATACGACAAATAGACGGTGTGCTAATAATAAAAAATAATAATACTGATGCTCTGAGTTGAGCTTATTGTGAACGAAACTTGATCAAATCGCTAGCCTAGCCAGACTGTAGCACTCTACTGTTTTAACAGTGGACTACAAAAGTAACTAGGAGCTACGAGTTAGCACACAAGTTATGTGACACTGTTCCTCCATCTACAGGGAATTTGCCTCTCTGTTTTTTGCAGATGTCCGCCGCCTGTTTGGTCTGAAACAATGCCCCAGAGAAACTCAGGACTTTATGGCTTCGCACGAGTAGGATAAAGCACTTCAGCTACAAATAAGTACTCTGAGATTGGATTCGCGTTTTATTCCTTCAGCTCACAAGGGAGTGTGTGTGTGTGTGTGTGTGTGTGTGTGTGTGTGTGTGTGTGTGTGTGTGAGAAAATGATCAAAACCGAGAGCAAAGGCGAGAGGACTCTGAGGAGCGCGTCTCCTCACAGAAACGCGTACAAGGCGGACTTCCACGCCATCAAGTGCTCCTTTGACGGAACCAAGTCCGACATCGCCTCCAAGTCCTGTGCTAATGGCTCCTCCGGTGAGCTCCGTGAGGACATATCCAGAGGACGAAACTTTGGCAACCGTGTCAATAAGATCAAGAACATTTTTCTGCAAATGGACAGCCAGCAGCAAGAGAGTCAAGATGGAAAAGCCACCATGAAGGATGCGCCTCAGATCTCCCCGCCACCAAAATTCCCATGTAGTACCACACACAAAACTGGCCCGACCAGCTTGGACCCTCAGAGTGACAGGACCCCGAAAGGAGAGGACCCTGAGATCGATAAAGCAGCCTTGGCAGAGAAGTTTTCTGTAACTAGAAAACTATTTGAGAGGGGTATAAAGGATCAGACTACAGTAGAGAGGCAGGCCCCAGAGAGGGCCTCTGGATGGCTTTCCCAGGGTAATGTGTGTGAAGAAAAGAGAACAGGCAGGAAACCTGTAGGATCATCTGAAAATGGCAACAACAGCGTTCTTAAAACAGATCGAAGCCCTGCCTCGCCGGAAAGCAAGGATGCTGAGACCTCAAAGCAGGCCAATCGATTATTAAATGCAGGACCTATATCGAGAAGACTGGAGAATTTCATGGCAGATAGTGATAATGAAGAATCAGCAAGAACATCAGCTAAAACACCAGAGAGGGTGTGTAGCCCTGCAGAAAAATCAGGACCTGTGCCTCCTGTACGAAACACCACTCCCAAACCAACTTCACCTTTAAATGACCACTTTCAAAAGCCAACCTCCCCTAGTAATCATTCCAAACCAGTTCACTCTCTGACCTCACCAACCAGTGACCCGGCATCAAAATCTAGCTCGGCATTCTCTCAAGCACCTTCTAAGCCCACCTCACCTACCACAAAAAGTAGTGATGAGACCTGCGTCCCCACTCCCAGACATCCGTCCTCATCAGCTGATGGTTTTAATAAATCTTGCACAGGCCCTGAGGAAACCAAACCCAGTGTTTCTCCTAGGGATCAGAAGTCGTCAGCTTTTATCAGCAGTTTTTACAACAGAGTCAAGGGTCCAGAGGCGGCTAAGCGGAGTTCATCCGGAGACACGGTACCTGCTCAGTCCCCACAGAGCTTGGATCCTGCTGGGGCAGGAGTTGTTCGTGCAGAACTAGTCAGGGTCCAGAACGAATCATCCGAAAGTGAGGAGAATGAGGAAGACTGTGTATTTGAAGAGCTGAAGCTCAAAAGGGAGCTCAGTCCTGATGTCCTGAGAGGAGGTCTGACCAGGGAGACTTCGATTCCTTCATCTCCAGATGATCTTCAGAAGGTTACCGAGGTCAAGATGCAGGAAAAGGCAGTTTTTCAGTTACAGGAAGGACAGTTGGAGGGACCGAGTGAGAAGCTTACAAAGCAAGAGAGTGACCAACAGTATAATGAAGAAGAGGAGGAAGAGAAAGATAGTGAGCAAGATGACCAGGATGAATGTGCAAAGACATCACCAGTGTTTTATAGCTTTGAAAATGCAGCATTTGTGGATGATAAGGAGACAGGGCCTGCTCAGAAGGAGGAGGAGGAAGAAGAAGAAGAAGAAGAAGAAGAAGAAGAAGAAGAAGAAGAGGAGGAGGAGGAAGGGGATGATCAGTACTATGAGGAGTATGATGAAATTATCGGTCTCTCAGAGGAGGAAGATTGTTCACCCAGGAGGAAGGTTCGCTTCTCTAGTGCGCCAATACGGGTAAGTGAAAATTATTTAATATTAAAACTAACAAAATGAAACTGGAAACGTTTGCATGACTTCAGTTAGGTCTGGACAGTATGATTATATTAATATTAAGATAAATTGCACTATTTAAAATAATAACATTTTAAATAAGTATTTTATTCATTGAAATTTCTCTGAAAATGAAAAAATTGTACTGTTATTGTTCTGATTGTCCCTTTTCGTGCTAATTTTGTGGGCATTAAATAAGTGTTTTGCTGGAAGTTGGTTGTAAACTTACTTTGTAATGCACACTGTAAAAATGTTTTATCATATGATATTTTTGCCATATTGCACAGCCCTAATTAATTTCTTTTACTTTTGCTCATACGGAAATTTCTTTCCATCATTCTTGTCACATAATGTGTGTGCTGATGTATTAGTATGAAGCGTCGAGAAATCATATGATTTCACTGAAGTGATCAGTGGTCTGTCAGAATATTCATTATCCTCCTATTTCTGCTTCTCCTACATTTCCAAAAGACACTTTGAATGTGTTTGGATATTATAGTGCACTTTATCTTCAGAGTGAAACACATAGTGGATTCACTCCGCCACGCTTCCTGTTGATATAAAGCCTGATATTGTACTCGTCCTGTCCTGATGGAATTTTCCTGTCTGTTTCTCTGTTACAACTGAACAACTCTGTTCTTGCTCACATTCCATGGCCGTGCAAGGGTGTTTTTTTTTTTTTTTTTTACTCTTTCTTTTAAACACTTTGTTAATGATTAGCTCTGGTTTCTGTTTATTCCTGACTGTTAGAGGAATTACTAAAGGCAGCAGTGGGCATACGATGCCAAACTACAAGCAGGTACCTGCACCTCGAGCGGGCATTCCACACTACATACAGGTGTGGCTGAGGTGTTTTGTGTGTCTCTTTGTGTTGTGTGTATGATGGGACTTGGCAGATGTGCCTCACATGCTATCTTTCTGTCTCCTCTTTACTGGGACGGAAGTATGAAAAACACCATTCTCTGTGTGCTGTAAACAGGTTGTGGGTGGGAGTGGGCAGTATTGCAAAAAATCTCATGATCCTTGAGGCCTTTTTTTTTTTAGGCTCCAAAACACATTGTTAATGTGCGGTATTGTACTGTACATACAAATAGGCCAATACCAGTTGTAAAAGTACTGCATAGTCTTATAATGTCTTATAATGTATAAAGCTGTCAAACCACAGGTTTATATTAATGCACTCCTTCTAATATGTTATCGTTTCTAAAGCGACAGTTCATTCACAGGGACTTGTATTGTGGCCACTTCATAAAATCCAAGGTTCAGTTATGGTGAAAATCTCTTTAGACAATGTTTATTGAACATGTATGGAAGGAGTCTCTAGGGTTAGCACTTTGTAATGGAGTTTTTTGGTTACAAGTGGTTTTTATTTTTGTGAGAGAGGAATAAGACTGTTTCTAGCTGTTGAGTGAAATCCCAGTGAAAAATCTAACTTAAATGGGGATTGTCTAGAACAGTAAACATAGCTATAAATGGATAAAAAATACCACCATACCCTTTCTATAATAAACAAAAGTTCATACCACAATTGTTGTGTTTAATAAACAAAAACAATTGTGGTACAAGAGCGAATCCTTCAGTTCTGATGCACTTACACCAATTGTACTTAAGATTTATGAAAAGCACTTTCTGGAGTACAGTAGGTTGATGCTTCTCCTTACAGACACCATAAAAAGGGTCAGAGGCTGTCCTGAGGTCAGCTTAAGCATTCCTGTGGTGAAGTGTTTACAACATAATGTGTTAATAGGGTGGGGTTTAAGGACTGCTCTGCTTTACTCCACATAATGAATGTCATCTTATTCATCTCCTTACACAGCTGATGCAATGCAGCTCTTCTGCACTCAATTTGTTATTGTGACACAGGGAGAGCTCTTGTCCTGACGTGAGAGAGTTGGTTTATGTGCATCATACAGCCATGGACGCTTCTCAGTCTCTTTCATCATCAGTTGTGTTTGCTCTGAACGGATTTAGCGGCATGTAAGCGCAGGCTAACAAGCAAGATGATAGTGAAAAGCCCAGTGCATAGCAGCTGCACAGCTGGTATATAAGTAGCCTGGGATAATGATTAGTCAGACTTTAGTACATATTTCTAGCAGAATCAGTGTGGAGGCTGAAAGTCCAGAAGGCCTAGACAATGTCTAAAATAGTCTTTAACATCTCAGCAGCTTTTTTGTTGACTAACAGCTGAGATAAATGTACTGTACTACTAAATGTACAAACCATTCCAGGAATTTTACAAAAAGGTCATGATGGTCATATTAAGAGGACTGTTGGGATAAAACTACAGAAAGAGGCAGAATGGCAAAAAAACACCAGTCTTTTAGGAAGTGCCCGAGTAGCATATCTAAGGCCTCAAAAAGTGTCTCAAAACAGAACAAGGACTAAGACACCTTGTGGCAAGATGTTTTGAATGAAGACTGCAATTATTTTCATTTACAGCTAAACAGCTTTAATTAGTTAAAGGCCAGTCAGACATCTTGAAATGCATATTCTCCACTCTGTTTTTGGACATGCCTACAGAGTGGCAAATTGTCTCTACAGTGAATTTCTTTCTCTCTCTCTCTCTCTCTCTCTCTCTGTGTCTGTGTCTGTGTCTGTGTCTAACTGTGTAATGGAAACCCAGTGTACTGTAGGATTAGGTAATTTTGCTACTGTTATTTCCTCTTTGAACATTGAGCTTGCGTCTATTTACATGAGTGTGTGCATTTTAAATAAAACTTTCCTAAAAAGTATAAAACTAATAATAAAAGTTTCCTAGTTGTGGAATGAATCAGTACGCACTACATGCATGTTGAAAGTCTGGCAAAATAATGAGAGACTGCAGTCTGAGTTGATGTGGCAGTCAGTGTGGCTAGCACTCTGTTCTACTGATATTAATGTAAACAAAAATGTAACATATGTTCAATTCCAAGAGAAAGAGGTATAAAATCTTGAAAACCTGTACAGAGAGCTATAATGGTACAAATGAGAGGAGTGGCTCGGGGTATTCAAGGACTGAGTCAAGAATATGACTTAAAGGTTTATGCTTTAGTACTGGAGCTGTGAGTTTTAGTGATGCACCACTCCCATTTAAATGTATGTATGGAATAAAGGTGGTGCGTGTTATAGGAAAGTAGGTGGTAGGGTTTTAGGGTGGTAACAGAACACTCCTCGTTGGCTATTTTCCAATAACAGCACACCATGTTGTTCCTTTGTTTACCATTTTCCAATTTTTATGGATATGTTTAATCTGTTTGCATTTGGGGAATGTCCATGAAACCGTTTAGTTCCTGGTGTCATTATAACAGCTATAAACAGTCAATTCCCTTACCAGTGTTTTTTTCTTTTCTTTTTTTCTTGTAGTTAATAATATAAAGATACTGCTCGTCACGTTACTGACCACCACATTATGACCACCTGCCTAATATTGTGGTGTTCCCTCTTTTGCTGCCAAAACAGCCCTGACCCGTCATGCATTGTGTATTCTGACACCTTTTCTATCAGAACCAGCATTAACTACTTCAGCAATTTGAGCAACAGTAGCTCGTCTGTTGGATCAGACGACACGGGCCAGCCTTCGCTCCCCATGTACGTCAATGAGCCTTGGCCGCCCATGACCCTGTCGCCTTAGACCACTTTTGATAGATACTGACCACTGCAGACTGGGAACACCCCACAAGAGCTGAAGCTTTGGAGATGCTCTGATCCAGGACTCTAGCCATCACAATTTGGGCCTTGTCAAACTCACTCAAATCCTTGAACTTGACCATTTTAACTGCTTCTAACACATCAACACTTAGGACAAAATGTTCACTTGCTACCTAATGTATCCCACCCACTAGCAGGTGCCGTGATGAGGAGATAATCAGTGTTATTCACTTCACCTGTCACTGCTCATAATTTTATGCCTGATCAGTGTATATATAACATTTCAATATTTGGTTTCATATCACCTGTTTGGAATAACTTAAAGACCCATTGACATAACCGATTGTTCTTCCTTCTTTTGTAATGCTTTTCCAAGCTTCTATTCCCTGATCATCAACTAAGTTCTTTGTTGTTTTGAGTGTGTTTTGGGTGATGGTCTTGCTGCATGATGAAGTTCCTCACAGTTAGATTGGATGCATTTCTCTGGAAATTGGCATATAGAGAGTTTCTGTAGACTTCTGAATTCATTCTGCCACTACCATCGTGAGTTGCATCATCAATAAAGTTTATTGATCCCGTTCCAGAAGAAGCCATGCAAGCCCAAGCCATGATACTAGTTGACTGTGCTTGACTGATGAGCTTTGTATGTTTTGGATCATGGGCAGATATTTTCTCTCCACACTTTTGCCTTTCCATCACTTTGGTAGATGTTCATCTTGGATCAAGGTTTTCTGATTCTCACCGATGAGTGATTTATGGGGTTTCTTTTATGGATTGTGATATCTTCATCACTGCTCTGTGGAGGTTGTTGATGTCACTGACTTGTTTTTGTTTTGGTTCATGGCTCACGATGATTGTCATCAACTGCTGCTGTTTTTCTTTTCCTAACTGTTTTAATGTCTGGTTGTTGGTACACCTGTGTATTTTTTTAAGCACATACCAAAATATTATATTATATAATTAGATTTTCTATTCCCAATGTTTGTGCAATGGCTCTGATTTAATTTTCCTTCTTTCCTGATCTTCAAAATTTCTTGCTGTTCGCCCATAGACAAATCTCTGGTCTTCATGATTTTTTTTAAAATTTTTTTATCCTTTTAACAACAAATGCAGCCTTTACAAGCGAAATCCAGGGCTCAGACCAAAAGTAGACATTCAGAGCTATTAGTTGTTTAAAAATAATCAATTTAATTGGACACACCCAGACACCAAGAAACACGTCAGTCATATGTTCCAATATTTTTGATCACACAAAAAATAGGTGGGTTCAAGCAGAGCTGTCAGGCTATAAGTTGTGTAATACGTCTATATATAATGTATATAAAATCAGAAAATGAATGTTCTAGTTCTGATTTATATTCATCTTTCAATCTCAAAACACAAATGTCTTCGGTTTATAGCAAAAACTAAGGATGACCTCCTTGTTTCAATACTTTTGGAGGAGGGCAGTGCAGGGAGAAGTTGACTTGTAGCCTAGCCAGCACTACTATCACAACTGCTGTTAAATATATAAAATTTAATAATTGTAACCGACCGCTAAATAGGTGTGAGGTCACTTTAAAGTTCCAACGCATTTGCGCATGCTCAATAAAGTCACGCAGGGCTGTAACACAGATTGAGAAAGGAGAGTGGAGCTAAAGGTGTAGCATGGTTCTCTTTGTGCTTGTATGCATTTTATTTCTAAGTTTATTATTATTTCTTTGTGTAGTTTTGCAGTGCTTTAGGTGCTAGGGTGCAATGGTGGGTAGGGGGGGGGCTGCTACAATAATAATTTAAAAAATGATATTTATAAAAAGAAATAATCAGCATCATTTGGCCTATCAGAATAGAGAAGCTGTGATACAAGATATTATCATTTAATGTGATTGGTGACATACACCATATAAACTGTCTGTTGCTGAGAGAAGAGAGATGCAAGATCTGTGTTGTCAGTAAAGATGCACTAATCACATCTTTTCTGTGTAAGATACAATTTTGTTCTCAAAGCACGGTGTACAGGCCACTCCAGTCTTTAATACTCATCCTAAATAAACATTGTTTTAATAACCAAGCTAACTGTACAATGCAATGGATCAGAAACATAATGACTGCATCCTTTAAGATAATTCGCCTCCTGTTTCCGTGTGTGTGTGTGTTGGCTGAGTAAACATGGATCTCTCGCTCACTCAGGCAAAACCTGAAATGCATCATTGAATAAATACCACTCTAGAATTTCAGTCCAGAAGATGAGTGAAGTGTTAATGCACACACAGTGACTCCAGATATCTCTGGGATGCAAACTGTGTAAGAACACGTCCAGTGCTGCCTGTCTGTCTGTTTGGTCGCTTTTCTTTGTCTTGTTTGTTTTGTTTTTTCTCCATTTGTGAGCTCTCGTGTGCTTTCTCTCTCTCTCTCACACACACACACTCACACACACACACACACACACACACACACACACACACACACTCACACACTTACACACTCACACACTCTCACACACACTCACACACACACACAGACAGCCCTAGCCAGCTCACCAGGCTGCTGGTGTTTCAATCAGTTTCAGAATGTATAATTAGCAAGACAAAGTGTGTGCATGCATACGCTTGTAATAAAGCAGCTTAAATGTGTTTCCTGTAGTTACGCATTTGCCACTAGAGGCATTATGTTTTCTGGTTGTCCGTGTCTTGGATTCTCATTAGCATGATATCTCAAGAACGAGTTTGTAGGATTTGTATGGACTTGTAACCAGCAGATGAACTGAATAGGCTTTGGAATTGATCCAGGGTCAAGGTCACAGTAAGGTCAAATGCCTGAAATAGTATTTTCCACTACTTTCCTTTCTGCTTCAAGTATATTTTAAGGGGATGAAGGCATGCAAACTGGTAACAAGAAGAACTAGACTTTGTTGGCAGCATCGGTATCCCCTCCAGTGTCGTTGGCATCGGGTTCTACTTATTTGCTAGAGTTAAGGTTGGTTGTAGGCGTGACATTTAATTAGATTTATTAAGAATGGGTAATGGAATATCCTCACAAGGATAGTAAGATATCATCTTGTTCATTATTATAGGCTCCAAAATAGCCCAAATACACCTGATCTTCTCACTCTTTCCACTTGAGATAATTTGCTAGGCCCACCCTAAAGCCACATAAAAGCCTGGCCTTACACACACACTGTGAGGAACTTCATCACGTGCGCACGCACAGGTGTTGTCACTGTAGGTGCACACTTCCAAAAATACAAGCTACTTCTGAACATGTCTTCAGGCAGACAGCCTGGACCTGCTGATCAGGAATGAAGCCACTGTGTTGGTGCTTCAGTGGCTTGAAACGTGCGCTCTCTCTCACACTCACACACACATACATTCCAAGCAGATTTGCAGTAGAGGAGACAGGCATGGTGGGTGTGTGTGTGTGTGTGTGTGTGTGTGTGTGTGTGTGTGTTCTGTAACTGGGAACAAGTAATTGTGCTTTTGGGAGTCTGTCATCTTTTTCCATCACCAGATTTCTTTGATTTTTCTCAACTATTCATTTTCTAAATGCCTTTCTATCCCTTCCTCCACCCGTTCGTTTCTAAGAGATAGAGAGGGGAAACAGAAATGGGGCACTTTTTCCACTTCCACTATGACTCGCTTATGTTGTCTTTTCCATTTCCCTATCGCTACTCCATCCTGTGGAATGTAGCTCAGCCCACTCACTCACTCACACACTTACTTTCTCTCTTTCACCCTCTCTCTCTACCAGTTTCTGTATTTGGTCCAAACACCTGGACTAGTGGCACAGGAGATGCCAGTATGAATACTAATTCACCACTCTTTATTCTCCTTTTGCTGTTTGACTTCTTGCGTCTGTTTTGAACACTGTAGTCTCTTACACAAAACAATAACCTGGAGTAAGTTGACCAGTTATGCTTTTGTCTTTTTATTCTTAGTCTTTAGAAGCTTCTTTGTATTTGCTTTTTTACATAATTTCAGGTGTGTTCTTCCTGTATTAACAAGGATTTACTCAAATAAAGGTGTGCACAATGGTGGAGGTTTGGTTTCAAATGTTGATGGGACACTCGAGACACTTTTACAACAAGGTTTCTTAATCAGAGGAAATGGAAATAAGAGGAAACTCCCAAAACTAACCTGAGTGAGAGCAAAACAATGCATTTGTATTACTTAGTGGCAAATATGACGTTAGTATGTATTTTTAAAAACAGGTTAACGTGGCCTGCAACAGATCAGCAGTCATGACACACAAAGCATGTCATGAGAAGCATGCCACACACGTACAAAACACACTCCCATGAAGATTTGGTTTCATTAAAAACAAAAACAACACTGAAGACTTCCTTTAGCCTAGTCATGCCGCAACACCATTGATATAAAATATGCTTTTGGAAATGGTGAGAAAATCATTCTACAAAATTTGGCCAATCAGTCATTTTCAATATGGCAAGCTCCACCTCCAATAGGTCCTGGTTTGAAAAAAAAAAGATAGAAAAGAAAAACCAACTCCTACTATGGAGCAGAAACAAAAATATGACCTGGAACTATAGCTCATATGCTACATTTACATTTATGGCATTTGGCAGACACCCTTTTTCTTATTTTACACAACTAAGGGTTAAGGGCCTTGCTCAAGGGCCCAGCAGTGGCAGCTTGGTGGATCTGGGATTCAAACTCACAACCTTCCATTCAGTAGTCCAACACTTTAACCACTAAACTACCACATCTCTGATTTTGTTGAAATGTAACTCATTTTGATGAAATTGGTTGCCTCCCAGAATAACGCTAGGAATCAAGAGCTCTGTAAATTCGTTCACACACTAACCTTACTAAGCCACACAATCTGAACGTTCATCTCCGGATGCGTATCTGTAAAACAAACATTACTGGTTTTATTTGTTTTTCCTTTCATTTCACCCATTTGTCATTTCTCAGGTTGCCCTGTAGCTAGCTCTCTCGTATAAAAAGCAACAGCTCCAGACTATCAAGACAGAAGGCTTCCTTTAAGAAACATGAAATCAGCCACCACATATTTTCAAACTGCTGCTTATTCTGCATCACAGGCTAACTGAACACTCAGAGGAAAGCATGAACTTCTGCATACACAAGCATATAGATGTCCATGATTGATTAGTGTTGTTCTGACAGCAAGCATACATTTCCACACAAAAGCTTAATCTTATGTCTCTTTCTGGCTTGTCATTCTGAAAAGGCAGCTCCGATAGAGATTTGGTATCAGCAGGAGGTCTGTCGTGCTCTGCGGTGTGACGAGGCTCATTGCGATAGGCTCCACGCATGGGTTTGCCAGCAGGTCAAGAATTCGAGATACTACATTAATTTTTTTTCAAGGAACTGTGAATGCTTTTACTCTGATCCAATTCTATAGGTTCTGGTAGAATTGCTAAGAAAACAAGTCCTCTTAACAAAAAAAAACCAAAAACACAATTTATTGATAGCAATTGTACAGACTCTGGGGGAAAAAAATTCATTCCGGATATTACTTGTAGAGATTTTCTAGCACCGTGTACAGCTACCAGATTTCTTGTTAAGGTTTTTACTGTCAACAAAACAGTGTTAAGGGAAAAAATACAATTGTAAAAATGACCCAAAGAAATGGAGGCATGGAGCTAAAAACATTCATTGATTTTTAGCTTAAATTCACTCTAACCCTGTGTTCACACTAAATGGTAACCATTTTGCTTTTAAAGCCACTGGTATAAACATCCAACTTAACATTTTATGCAGATTAGTTATAATGAAGTAAAACAACAAATTAAAACATTTAAGAATATATTTGAATTCAGTGTAGCACAGTAAATTGGATGGTGTGTGTGTATATCTCTTTTAGTTGCCTGCAGTGAGGAGATGTATATATTTTGGTTATAATCATGATCTATAGTAACTGCCCCCTTTTATATTTTTTGTGGCATACTCTGGCACACCACAAGAGTTTCCACTATCTGGCTGTTTTACTTGCTCATGAATTGTGCTGTAATTGTCATAATTAACATAAAACCAAAATATAAGGAATGTATTGTTTCAGTTTTCTCCACTGGAAATGACAATCAGATTGTACAACTGTTTGTGTGAGAGATTGCACAGAAATTGAGACATCAATTGAGACAATTGAGATCGAGACAACGCGAGAGTGACCAT